>OMPJ01016059.1:0-18740 GCA_900312935.1 Carapus acus | reverse complement strand
CTCTGATCCTCCTCTTCCCAGCGGCAGGCCAAGTACTCGGAGAACAAGCTGAAGTCCATCAAGGCTCGAAACGAGTACCTGCTCACACTGGAGGCCACCAACTCCTCCGTCTTCAAGTACTACATCCACGACCTGTCCGACCTCATTGACGTGAGTACAGCCTAATCCAATAGGGGGCGCCACCCTCGGGTTATGAGTGAGAGGACGGTCAAGGCGGCGCTGCCAAGCTTTGCAAAGAATGCCTGAATTTGGTTTTGGAAGAAGGTGCAACAGCACATCACAACTTGCAGCCTGCACACACACACACACACACACACACACATCCTCAGCCTCGTGTCAGATGGTGCTGAGTAAATCAGCTCTGACAATAACACCTCCCCTGGGCCCCACACATCACAGCCACAATTCAGACCTAATGGAGCAGCAACGAAAGGGAGGCTGCTTGGTGCAATTGTGTGTGTGCATGTGTTTGTGTGTGTGTTTTTGAGTGTGTTAATGTATAAATGTATGCATGGAAGCAGCAGTGCAGTGTGTTTGTGTGTGTGCGCTGGTTTTCATTTTGGGGCCACTGTTGCATTTGGGATTGTTTTAGGGAGGGTAGGAAGAGGAATGAAGGGATGAGAGGGAGGTGTGGATTATCTATGGGTCAGATGTCAGTCAGTAAACCAAAGTGTTAATAAAATCAATGCTACAGCAGTCGTGGCTGTGAGATCCAGGAGAGAGAGAATACAAGGAAATATCAGAGGTTAGACAGAAAAACTGTTGTTTCAGAAACATTTGCATTGAAAGTTAGTCGGAAAATTCAGTCATGTGAGGAGCAGATGATTTTGGGGCCTTCTAAGGAGTAATTATAAATAGCAAAAAAAAAATTGAATAGTGTCGTTGATATTATCTCAAAGCTTACTGGTAAAATGCTTGGCTGAGGCAGGGGCCTCTCCTTGAAGTCACGCACACCGACAAACTGCAAATGCAGCACTGACGACCAAGATAGTTTTGTTTATGTCGTAGATTAATGGTGGCGGCAGCTTTAAAGCAATCTAACTAATCAACATGGTCATTAGCGTGTGTTTTCACTGACAACTTTAATCAAATCTATCATGGCTCCACCTCTTTATTACCGGCTGCTGCATAATTATCTCTTCATCTCATTCTCAGACTGGAAGGCAATATCTGGTAATCTGTCTGCAATGGCTGTGTGAAATGGATTCTGGAGTATTCGTGTTGGAAATGTGTTTGCCATACTTTGGGGCATTGTTCTTTGTCTCACTGCAGAGTTGTTTAATTTCTCATGCAAAGTTCCAAGTGGTTCATGCGTAGGAGACACGATGATGTGAGACTGACTACATCCAGATTTCGTAATTTGATGATCAGAAACTAACGTACAAATCAAGTCCTGTCTGGTTTGGTGTCAAAAACTCAAAACCAAACATTTGTCAGAGACATACATTTGTTCATTCATGTGTTATTTTCACTTTTTTCTCTGTCAACCTGTCTTTTGCATGAATCTATGTCAAAAATATATTGCTAAGTCACATGCCATGACATCCAGTCACGTCATAATCACGTCTGATGATGATCAGTGGCTGTTTTAAGTTTTCCCACCGCTCTCTCATCACTGAAATTGCCTCGATTAAGACTGGAGAAACTTTCCTTGCAATCCTGTCCTGGTATGTTTTTAGTTCTAGATATTATTCCATTTGTTTTGACTTGATTATAAAGCAAAAAAAAAAATATTCGGCCGAAAATTTTGTGAGTTTCACCATGTTTTGTTCCGCTGAATCACACCCGAGGTTCCACACTCAAATTGGGGTTGATTCCCTCCAGTAAAAGCAAGTTTTGACAATTGCAAATAACAACAGCGATCAAAGGCTGCAAAGCAATTAAGCGAGAAGGGAGAGAAAGCTTAAGGATAAGATTTCTGTGACAGATTAATCCAAAAAGGTACATAATTTGCGTACCAATTTTGCTGAGGCTACCACAAATATTGTCACGTGATCAGTTGTTTTGTCAAGCCATCCAGTGTCAATCCCAGTGACGCTCTTCACCACCTTCAGCTTCATCATACTCCTAATTGTGTTGTGCGCTCTGACGGTACCACTTCAGACATTATTTCGATGACTTGAAAGTACCGATGTCTGAATCATAATTCTGCATCCACATGACCGCTGGATGCTCTGCATGTTCTTCTTCATGCTGCCATCAGTATCCATTATGGCACGCGTTTATTTTCTCCACAGGGGGATAATCACCGTTTTTCTCATTAGCGGCCCTGGCTCTGGTAGGGGCCATTTCAGGGCCTCTGGCATCTATGAGGTGTTAACTGCTCCCCACGGGAGCCTGTCTGGCTCTCGCTTAACCCTCGACCTCCCCACCCACCAATGCAACACTCACGAAAACCACTCAGACTCACAGATGGTCGCCACCGGCACCAGCCATCACACTTTTCAATTACTGAGAGGCCCATGGAAGGCCATAGCTCAGCTGTCAGCACTCAAGGAAAAGATGGAAACAAGAAAAATTCCTGCATCCTACCCATGAAGAATCCCGTTGGAGACCCGTTTCTTCCGCAAGCTGTGGTCATTGTTTTTCTTGGGGATTTTTTTCATAACTGGTAACGTCAATGAATCACCAGTTCTAGGGAGCCAGTGGGTGGGGTGTACATGTGTCGGGAGTGGCAGTGGGGCAGCAGGTGGAGAGGACGAGGGGTGGAGAGGGCACACACTTAATCCCTGGGTCAAGATGTATTTATTGAAGATTAATAACCAAGCAGCAATCTCATCATGCTCTCGATGATTTTATAATTTGGTTTCTGGGGGTGGTGTGGTGGAAGGGTATGTGGTGGGGGGAGGGAGGAGACATCGGGGACAAAGACAACTGAGAGACACTAAACCAATGTTAACGTGCTTAGAGGCAACACACAATGCATGATGTCGTTTTAGGATTAAATAAATATCAGAAAAGGTCGACTTTGAGGACTGTTCATCCTGTAACGTGGATGAACCAACACACACACACACGCACAGAGGCACAGCATACATGTTTCAGCAGCACTGAAAGGAATCTCTCCCAAAGTTCATTGAAACCACAACAACTTCTCATTTGACATGCTGTAACCAAACCTTAATGGTGTAGCCCGACCTCCTGTTTAATGTTTGTGGTGTTTCATTAAACAACTCCTCAGGTCATGGATTTAACACAATATATATGGTGACCCCCCCAAGCTGATCAAACCTCTCCCCGAAATGCACATTTTTAGCACTCTTCTCACTTGACTGCTGGTAAATATCTAACATCACTTTATCACCTTAATAGCAAAATATTCTGTCATTGTGGCAATATCAAATGAGGGTGATACAATGCAATCCTGACACACAGCTGAAACTCTGATGTTGTCGGAAAATATTTGCAATTTTGTTGTAGGAAAATTCCATTTAGGGAAATTGCATATGCAGAGCATCAATTCATCTGGTTAATGGATTTGTTTTATGCATGGAGTGCAGACCAAAACAACTACAGAGCAAGAAAGGGACACAGGATGACTCACTTTTCCTGATCAAGCCACAAGGGGAAAAATGTTACCAAAAAAAAAAAAAGAAAAATGTCATCGAAGGGCAACAGTTCAAAGTTCAAGGTTCACCCTCCCATCCAAATTTATTTATACCTCTAATAATAATGAGTGGATTGAATAGATTGTTCGTCCCTGACCTTGGTGATCAAGTGAACCTGATGCCACTACATCACGGCGGACAGCGAAACATGTCTGCACAGTGAGACGAGCGCCTCAGTCAGCGCCCAGATGAGTGGAAGGATGTAGGGAAGGCAGAGGAGGCGGAGAGAAGGAGGAGGTATGCAGAGGAGAAGCGATGGGAGGTGAAAGGGCATCGTGTTTGCATTTTGTATGGAATGAGGAGCAGGATGAAGGATGTGTGAAGGACACCAGGCACGACCAAAACTAACGTGTGTGTGTGCGTGCGTGCGTGCGTGCGTGCGTGCGTGCGTGCGTGCGTGCGTGCGTGCATGTGGGCATATGTGTGTGATAAAATGTTCCTAAAAATTATTGCATTTGTTTCTATAATTGCACCATTTCCTAATGATGTCTGTACTCGAGAAATACCTTAGACTAATTTAAAGGCATATTTTCATGTGTACTTCTTTCACAGTATTCACAGTACCTCCCCAATTTGCCTCTCAGTCCGCCATCATTTGTTGTACAGTTTTCAGTCTAATCATTTGAAATTGAGGATATCAAGTTAAAAATGCTCGCACAACAATTTGTACAATCATCAGCTAAAATATAAGCTGTAAAATATTGAGGAAAAATACATGCATCAAAAATATCTTTCAAACTCTCTTCCAAAAATATTGCAAGGAGTCATCAAAGCGCATAGAGGGCAAATCTCCTGTCATAGTAGATCCCTAAGGAGACAAGACAGTCTAATCTCCAGGCAGTGGTCATCAAACAACCATCCGCGGCTACATTAAAGGTATTTAGATCTTACAAAGTGCTCCCCCTTGACTCCATCACTTCTTTAAATGACTTAAGAAGCAAAAAAAAAAAGGAGAATGGAGAGGAGGGGGTGGTGTACAGGAGAGAAAGGGAGCCCGGGGATTTACGGTGACAAAATGCGAGGGTCAGGCAGGGTGTGTGGCGGCGGTATTGATCAGTGGGGCATACAGCGCGCACGCCGTCCGAACCCTGACCCTTAAATAGCAAATGAATCTCAATCCAATAGACTGGAGTGTCTGGCACTGCTTGCACACACAAAGACATATAAAACACACGCACACACACATCACGCAAATTCATGTATAAATTTACTGCACATCAGGTGCCGTCACACGCATTGCGTCATCCGGAGCCTTGTCGATCAGTATCGGCTCAGCACGATTTCCACAATATTGATTGGCAGTTTCTCATCAATAGGAATGGTGTGGATCAAATGGTGCAGACAGACAGGAATGTTTGGAACAGGAGATGAGTGAGTGTGTATAAAGCAGTATGATGTGAATGTGTTGGAAAAAATTGGGATTAAGAAAACTTCTGGTACAAATACATAAATATCAAACTCTCTGAAAACTAGATGTGTATCGAGTGACACTATCAAGTCTCTCTGATATTATACACAAACTTCTTTCAAAAGCCCTGAAACCTGCTGTAAATCAGAAAATGACATGGAAAGAGTACATACATTCTAATATTCTACAAATAAGTTTGTGACCACATCGAAACATAATTCCAAATGTTTTATTTCATTGTTAAATGTGGAATTTTGATTCATGGATGTGTAGTTTGTATTTTGTCTGTTCCTATGCCTAAATTTAACCCTCATGTCACTGGGCTTAATGAAAGTGCCCATGATGCAACACAACATCAATAGGAGTGCACATGCATTGAGCAAACTGTTGTATATTTTGAATATGAAACATGTTTATTGATCTTTATTTTATGGGATAATATGGAAGGGGTATTGAAAAACCCATGATTATGCGTATTCTCCCATAACAAAAATTGGACTCGGGATAAGGCCCTGCTTCATATCACTTATGAAAATTAGATATTTTTGGGATCAGACCTTTGGATTTCCATAGTTCATTTTTTCTTATTTTTCATGCTTGTGGACATGACACACATGATGCATACACAGCCACTCAAAGACAGACAGATAGACACATACACACAGGCATGGAACAAACATAAGGCTTTACTAATAATCACCTCCTCCATCTTTTTAACTCTCAAGCACTGGCACACACACACACACACACACACACACACACACACAAACACACACACAGCTCCCACTCTCCAACAAACACAAAACCCTTTTACGTAATGAAATTACATGGAGTCATATGTTACATGAGCAATGAGAGTTATGGGTACGTTTTACATAAAATTCACATCGGTGCCATTGTCCTGGATGCATGTGTGCATACGGATTTACATTTTAGAGCGTATTAAAGAAATGAGAGGGGTGCAGTAAAATAGTGACCAGTGGAAAAAAAAGGAAAAAGCAGCCCAATTTCCTGTTCTATCTTCTCAAATACTGGCAGCCATAAATTACACCAACATCCTCTCTCACGCGCTGACACATGCACACAAGCTCAGTTTATAGGCATGCACACAGGACACTCTAACACGCATCATGCCACAAGTTTTTGTTTGTTTGTTTAATTTTTTCCTGTAGACAGAGGAAACATTGGTGTAGTTTATCTAGACTGTTTGTGAAATAGCTGCCTCGCTGTAGTCATACATGAACATTCACTGGCCAAAATCATCCCAAACAAACAAATTTCTCCTTCCCCCACCAATGCATCCACCTCTGCTGTGTCAGGCCATCACTTTAGCGTTCACCGTGTCTGTCAATAATCCAACATGATTTCTGAATTCCAACCCAGCAAATCTCATATTCCTTAACACTGGATTATGTTTTATTTTCGTTTTTCATTATTACTGAAGTCAAGGCTGCTTTGTGGCTATAGGTGGTGACATTGAACTGATCGGATTACTTGGGACTCGCAGTTGTTTGAGTATGAATAGAGGCATAATAAAACTGTCGGGATGTTTGCGGGTATCACTCAGATGTTAAGCAATGAAAATTTGTAATACAATTCGTTGAAAGATTATCTGACGCAAGTAAACACTACTTTACCATTTGCTCAACCATAATTCAATTCAAAGCAACTTGAATAACAGGACAAATTGTTGGACATTTTTAATCAAATGACACATATAAGGGCGGCGCCACATATCCCTCTGCTGTGGCACAATCAGTAGTTATTCAAACAAAACAGAGGAGGAACTGAGAGGGAGACGATAATGAAAACGGCGAGATACAGGGTTGCAAAGTCAAGGGGCTAAAAATGACCTTGTAGGGTGTAACATCGACTACCCCTTAATGTGTGGCATTACAAGATATGTTATAAAACACTTTTATGGGGAGGACCATAAATGGCACGGTCTCATCCCACACTGTGCCCACTCAGCTCCCCATTTTGTCGGCACTGGGTGTAAGAGTATGTGTTGATGTCAAAGGGGTTGAGGATGCATGGAGGGTGTTGCAGGGTAATGTTGCCCGCCTGGTGTCAGGAGTCAGACAGCCCACATGGGGTCGGTGGCATGGACTGATTGTCTTTGTTCTCACCTTGGTCCAGGCTCTCCCTAGGGCGCAAGGGGGATGAATCTGTGGACAGCTACATGCACGTCTTTCTTCTCACCCCTCAAGATGCTTTATGTTACGTAATGTGTCATTTTTACAAGCGTCTCCTCTGCCTTGGAATATTTGACCTGCGGAGCAGCTTGATATCAGGAAACAGGAGGTGTGACTATGTGTCTCGAGTTGGGCTGCAGAGGGATTTAGAAGGGTTTGTTTTCTTGCTGCTGGAGGGGCTATAACACCGTGTTTTTAAGACTCACTGTTGCCCCCTAATGGATCTGTTTTTGAATAACAATGGACAGCTGTCGCATGAAAAAATTAAGACAATATCTCGTTTATCCACAAAGAACTGTGTACTGTATATTGTGTATGTTGTTTTATTCTCATTTCCTCTTATTCTCATTGCCACTCTGAGGTCTGCGCTGACATGTGTTTACTAGTGTTCATGTTTAACACTCTCCTCTCTCTTCTGAATGCTCTTCCATTGGGAATATCCATTGGGATATGCATAGGAGACAAACAGGAGCAGGATTTTTTCATCTTATGCTGTGAGATTCTGTTCATTCTGGCCTGTGTGAAGTTTTTCCTTCTTTAATCTACGAGTCTATGAGTACCACTCCTCCCTGTGTCCATGCGCCTATTTTCAGTCCCCTCTATCTATCACTCTCTGTCACTCTCTTTTCTTTTTCCACATCCACATTCTCACGTGTTTGTGAACTCTGACACTTCTTCCGGCCCTCATATCCTGGCAGTTTAGATGTTAGGCCAAGACTTATCGATCGGACTATAAATTACCCATGCATCACCTCTCCTCTCCTCGTTCCATGTCTCACAGGCCTTCTGAGACCTTATAGAGAGAAGGGAAGAGGGGTGGAAGGGGGACTGGAGCGGGAGGGAGAGAGAGAGAGTCTCCAGCAAATTGTTAATTAAATACGAATCAATCCCCAGCCATTTATCAGACTATGCGTCCACCTTACCTTTAGGAGGGGGGTTGAGGAGGCTTGGTGGATGGGAGGGGGCTGAAGGGACGTGGAAAATCAATAAGGCGGACTGAGGGGAGGGATAAGTATTTAATCCCCTAATCAAACTATATCACAACCATTATACACAGACAAGTGGACATTATGGGGTGAACAGCATAGGTTGACTTTTTAGCATCTCCAGAGCACCGGTGACGCCCTTGTTACAGACAAATTCCCACGTGTTCCAGTCCCACAGGATGCAGAGCCTGGCATGTACAAATTAAAAATCAAATCGTATAGATTTTAGCCAGGGAGGAGGGTGACCGGAGGAAGAACTTACATAAACAACGGATGTTTGCAAAGAAAAATATCACCCTTACAGTAGAGTCCCTTACTCACATTTATGCTTGTGTTTACATGCCTATATTTGTATGCTTGCAATAAACGCAATCATTCCTTTCAATGGTGTAATTATTTGTGGGAATGATTTCAATGATCAAAATGATCTTTGAAATACTGTCTCGGTGTGTTAAATCAACAACATTCCTGTGACTCTGAAGAAGCAAAGAAAGAAAATAAGTACCTAGAGCTGGATGAGAAGAGGTAAGAAAGCGACAGTGGTGGAATGGGACCGAGGGGGCTTAGAAAATAACTATAGTAAGGGAAATATGTGTGCACTACTGTTGCAACCACAGCAGTTTCTATTTTGGATTCTCCAAATATCATTGCTCTTGCTGTATTTCTAATGCCTCGACTGTGGCAGAAGCAAAACATGCTGACACGCAGTTGGACTTTAAAGAGTAAAAACTTAACATGAGAAAATATACACCACCATTGAAATGTTCCATATTTTGGTTTATCGTTTTTACTCTGCTATTTTTTGCAGTTTATGTGCGTTCTGTATGTGCCTACACAAACATTTACATTTTGAGTGTGTGTATTCTCCGCCATATAATCTTTATTCATTACACATGCAGGATTTATGATCATAATTGGCTGTAGCTGTGTGTGATGTGTTAATTATTTCAGCAGTGGCTGACGACACAGACGAACCCAGGGTACATAAATCGGCACGGACACTGAATAACAAGAGATCTGACCTGCAACTGTAAATCTGAGGGGGAAGAGGATGGGGTAGATAGAAAAAAGCCCGATAGGAGTTTCAGCACATTTACATTGACTGGATGTCTCACACTGTAGGTCACGTTAGTGAGAACACAACACTCTGGTGTCAGCGTAGACGAGCTGGTACAGTTTTCCTATGATGTAAACCACTGTGTCACACTAACTTGGTGGTGTCAGAGATGCACGGTGTGACTGTTTGTTTTAAAACAACATTTTTTCACCTCTGGTAATCGGTAAATTTGGGTGCTGAGCCTGCAGAAATTGCATTTTTAACATTTCCTTGATTTGGCTTGCGGTTGTCAAGCGATTACATCCTAGATGACTAGGTTGGGTGACATTTGATAACAAAGTCTATGCAAATGTCAGATATATAACTGTATTTTGGGGTTGGGAATTTCTTTCCACATATATAATTTTGACATTGAAATTATTTGTTGGAAAAAAAGCAAGAAAAAAAGATTAGATTACAAAATACATTTCCCTCCAAAGCAGACATTCACTGCAACCATTGAGGATTTGACGGCTATTTTGTGGTCATAACATGGGCAACCCTGACATTTCCTCTTCTAAGAAGCCTGGGAGCTTAATCTTAATTCAACATCTGTCTCAAGCCTCGAGATGGCAGAGGCCCAGATGTCAGAGAGACTGGTCTTATGGGCGTAGGATCCTTCTCTTGAGCCCTGGACAGCAAGCTAGGATTAGGCATTATGACATATTTAGTGAGCAAAAATAGACGGATTGTCCGCAAATGATGCAACCACTGTATAAGCAAAACCTCCAAAATGTTCACTCCCTGGCTCACAGCCATGTTAGAGTTTCTGGGGTCACAGGAGCCATTTTCTTGACTCTTGCAAATGCAAAACTTCAATTGCGACGTAATTTCACAGGTTCGGGCTGTAGCTCAGCATGAGATGTTTAGTGAAATATCAGCAACTTTATTTGGCGCTAACGCCTCACCCTTTCACTTTACACTATGTCATCAATTAAATAATCTAATCCCACAGAGGACCACATGCACACAGTGGCACTCAAGTTCATGATGTAAAAAGGAGAATTAACAAGTTGTTCCAGCTATTGGACGCAGAGGGTGGGAAACGATAGTCCTGATTTATGACATTTATACATAAATAAACATTTATCACTTGTCTTCCAAATATTGCTCTTGGCCTATTGCCTGCTGCTGATCCCTATACTACTGACCAAATCCTATGATCGAGTGCCTGGCAGACTATAGATTTTATTGTGCAGGTTGTGTGTGTGTCTGTATGTGTGCGTGTGAGGGAGCGAGAGAGAGAGACAGAGACAGAGAAAGAGAATGAGAGACACAGTGCGTGCTCAAGCCGGTTGCAGGCAGCTGGATTGTCCTCTATTAGTGTTGCCTCGGTTTGGCAGTGGTAATCCTCTCCGCTGGAGCCTTGGCTCACTCCTAATCTGAGACACAATCTCTCCTGCAGATGGTTCTCTCCTTAAGCGCAGCAAATGAAGCGAGCTCATCCTCATCTCTCCTGTTATCACCCCGTTGTCTCCTCACTCGCTCATCTTTCTCCCCACATTACTCTCTCATTTCTCATCTGCAGCACTTCATTCTGCCCATAAAACCCTTACAGGATGGCCCAGTACCAGTGAGCGTGGCATCCCTACTATCTGCATTACCATGTTCAGGGAGAGTTTGAGAGTTTGCAGACATTTGTGAAACGGAACGAGACCGTGGAAGTCTGCAATTGTAAGCTGATGGAATTTTCAGCACATTGACTGGCTGAGTGTGTTGGTATTGCAGGTCATCCTGTCGTTAGACAAAGGTCAGTGGATAGTAAGTTGGATTTGGTAATGCTGCAAAAGAGGTGTCTTTGACCTAAACTCCCTTGTGTTCGTGAGTGACTCTGTTGTTTAGATGCAACAGCCATTATGTGTCGTCCTCCCACAGTACACTGAACCTTTATACATTTCACACGTAGACCACAAAGCAGAGTTAATTCCACTGTCAGCAAAATCCTGTCTGAGTCAAGTATCTTCTCAGATTCTCTACATCTTCTTCTTTCATTGGAGAATCTTGGAATTTCTGTGGCTTACCACAGTGTCGATTGTCACACATCATGGGAAAACGGCCTGCACATGAAAAAGAGCACTATGGAGGCTTTGGCCTAAATTGTACCACAACACTCATTGAATATCCTTCAGTTAAACATTATAGAAATTGCCATATAAGGGGAAGAAATATTGAATGAATTTTGTAAGTTGAGTTTTGGAAACCTGTGTATCTAGATTGGAAAGAGATTTCTTTTGCAAAAGGAGGAATGTTACACGTGGGGAAAAAATGATCCAAATTATGCTTTGTAATTAAGTTTGTGTAATGTGTTTCGTGTTCCACAGGGCCAGCTGTCCTTTTAATGACAGAAGTTATTTGTCTTGGTTGTTCACTCTGACTTAATAGCTCAAAGAGGTAAATTCTATGTTGTCGGACGGCCATTTTTGCAAACTGGTGGCAAAAACCTTGAGTGTGATGTGGGATTCCTTATTGCATAAATGCTGTTACTCCATTGTCAAAGGTGTACACCCCTCTAATCTGATCTAAGAATCATGGATTCTTCAATAACTTCCCCTCAAGGACTGTTCGTATTTCCTCTGCTTCACCCAGTAATGCCCCACAGTTGATGGTCCAGTCAGATAGGCAGTTTTCTGTAAATACTGTGCCAGGACAAACCACACAAAGAAACGGATGATGGATGAGGGATGACAAGCAGTAATCCAGGACAGGTTTCTGAGGCAACACAGAAATGAGAGCTATGACATGGAGGAGGATGAGGTATAAAGATGGGTTCAGAAAGCCCGGAAGCGGGTGCAATGATCGCATGTTGCCAGAATGGTGCGCAGTGTGAAGTAAAGCTGAGGTGTTTGGGAAACTGCTGGGTGTGATCCACTGCAGAGAGTGGAGCTTGAACTGAGGGAGAAAGGAGAGAAGTGGGGTGGTGGGGTGGTGGAGGAATAGAGCAGCGAAGATGAGAGTTGCGGCACCATTTTTCACCGCAGACAAAAACATTTGCTGGGATATCAATTTGGAGCTGCATAGCAGTCTTCCCCTCCTGCCCCATCATCCATCATCTTTTCGTGCAAACCATCACTTGGTTCCATCTAAACCCCCACATCCCCCAAAGCTCCCAACCCCAATCCTGCAACCACCCACACACATGCACACATTAAGCCCTCAACCCTCTATACAACCACCCACACACACGTACACACCCTCAACTGCTGCTTTTGTCACCTTCATCCTTCAGTTTACGCCAAGAACGTAATGATTGTAAACATAAGCAATGCACATATGCACACAAATGGAAACACCCAGACGTGTTCTGCTTCCGGGTGTTTTGGAGAATAAAGAAAACCACAACCTATTGGTGCTGCTTGTGGGAAGAAAATGCAAAACAGAAAAGCAGCATCTTGTGTGGTTGGGGCTGAGGAGGCGGGGCGGGGCTGAGCTTCCGTCTCCCCGAGTCTTCTCCCATTAGCACCAGTAGGGGAGACCCCACCCTCTGGCTGCCCCCTTATTGGCACCTTTGCCTGCACCCCATCACTCATCTCCTGGCCATCATCCATCACCCATCGCGATCAATAGGAGGCCACGCATTCATCAGCCCCCGGGTGCTGATGGGAAACGGGAGGGCGAAGGGGGAGGGGACACAGGGGGAGATCACATGATGCCGAGAGAGGGAATCCGAAAGGGTGTTGGGGGGGACTATTTGAAAGTTAGAGGGGAAAAAAGGAAAAATGAAAGAGGAGGAGTCATGTAGGAGCAATGTTACTAGAGAATAAGGGAGACGCTGAGACGCGATTAAGAGGGAAAACGGCAGCCGAGCTCTCAGTTCTGGCCGTCGCTGACAGAGAAATAAATGTGTTTTGGAGAATCGAATAGGAAAATGTGTAGAGGTACATTTAAAGTGCAAGAAAAAAAATCCTACGTGATCCTCACAGAAAAGTGAATGTCATTAACGCTGCAATGAGGAATGAAGGCTTGTCTAATTTGCCACAGTTGCGTTCCCAGGTGACAGTGATGAAGCCATCATAATGATAAGTGGTGTTTCTGTGAGATGTTTCACAGGGTGAACAGTGGCTGGGATGGGGTGGGGAAGTCAAAGACACCGTTAGAGGAAAGAGAAATATCACTGAAGGGAGGTTTTATGTGCACCATTATGCACCATCGCCTGCATCCCTCGACCTGCATGCACACAGACACACACGCAAACACACGCACACACATGGGAACACACATGCATCCATATAGAAAACTTAATGGTGCAATGTCACTGTCAGTCATTCAGCAGTTGTCAGTTTCCGGCAAGGCTTTGCACTTTGTGCTGACAGCTCATAAGTTGTGCCCACACACACGCTGGCTCAGGCCTTTCCCCCCTGACTGAAGGAGGACCGGAATAGATCGCACTTTAAGATGATGGATGCTCCCTCTACCCAGAAAGGTTAGGGACAGGCCGATAAGTTACTGAACAGTGCCTTCACAGCCGGTCGTGGAAGAGGCCAACAAATATATAGTAACTGTGATTGCTTGACAGGCAGGACATGAACCTGTGATGGCTGTAGATCACTGTGACGTACTTTGCTTGAAGATGGGCAAAACACAACAAAGTGCAATACAGGGTAATATTAATCTATCATGGTGTTTATGCCTTGTCTCATCAACAAGTTGGAACAGTGTCAAGAGGCTGGGTTCACTTAGCAGCGATGAGAGCACTTCACACGTTAAAGTCCAACCCCAGTGTGGGTAAACATGTCAGCAATTAATATAATTTCCAGGATAAATACACAAAATCTCTTAAAATGTGGTGGTAGGTTTTCAGAAAAACAATTACACCCTCTGGAACAGATCTGTTATTTTTCAATCTTTGAGCAGACATAGGGATTTCAAAAAGGTCAGAGTCAGGGAGGATTTTTTTCCTCCCAAACTTAGTGTGGAATTGAAAACTCCTTTGTGATATCAGCAAGGTGGCGAGATGTTCGATTGATATATAAAAACTGCAGCTTTTTGTTTATATATTCCAAACAGTTATCGCATATACACATGAAAGAATGTGTGGCAAAACAATTGTAGCCCACTGAAAACGGCCACTGCCAGTTGGGGGAGTGTATTTGTTCCACCCACTACCCACCGAGGCCCATTTGAGCATCAGCCAGGGTGCTTACAGAGTAGGGGGGAGGGTTTCCGAGGGAGCTGCGGGGTTAGGTGACATGTCCAGAAGCCACACCACCTGAAGTCATTTCGTCTCCAGGTCCCCGCCGTTCGTATGTGTCAGGTGTCGCTCTCGGGTTTCAAACCCTGGGCCTCTACCTGCCGGATGCTCTCATTGGATTATTTAGTGGAGGCTAAACGCTCTTTGTAGCAAGCTGACTGGGACAAAACCCCACCTGGGAAGGATAAGCCATCTCTCCCTCCGCAGCACTTCAGCTGATTTAACACTGAAATAGTGTTGGTATGGGGGAGGATCCTGTGGTAACTTTTCACAATCAATCATACAAAGAGAAATAAAAGAAAGAAAAGTCTATAATTGCCTGTGATGAAATTTGACACAGAGAGGTCCAAAGAATGGACTGTGTGGTATCATAATGATAGAATATGAAATTCCTGAATATTTCAGACAGAAAGAAGAGTAAAATATTGACTGGCAATGACAAACTGAATAAAAACTTTGTGAGAGTGAGGCAGACACAAGGCAACAGCATACATCTACAGCCTCATGGGAGGCTCCTTATTTTGAATATCTGCCCTTTGACACCCAACAGACTATGTGCTTCACATTCTTAAATATTGCATCACAAGCTCGTCTATTGTACTGTGCGCGCACGCACACACACACACACACACACAGTCGAAGTGCTTACCATGTGCATGTGTGTCTCTGTGTGTGTTCTGGTGTAAACGGAGACCAGTTGCAGATAATAGAAGTCTGTGTTAAATATTGGAGTAGATGAGGTAACCGCAAACCTGCAAACCTGGGGTCATTGTATGTGAAGCTTGACATCTGATCAGCAGCACTTCTTCTATTGTGAAAAAAACAAAACAAGAAAACAACTGCAAAGACAGCTTAAATCCTTCGCTAGACTTTGGTTTTAGGTTCACACACTGATAAATGTTACATGTTTTGAAGGATTGCAAACACGCAAAGCCGACTGATGAAGCCTCCCTTCCAATAACAACCTGGCTGTTGGGAGATTTTTGTTAATCCCATAAAATGCAAATTGATACTGGTAATTTCCTGCCACTGAGAGGGGAAATATGAGGTACTAGGTGATCAATCACACACGTACAGCTCCCTTGCTGACAACCTGAGCAAAACAGTGAGAGGGAGACAGAGAAGAAACTGTTGACATAAACTCATGCATTGGGGAGGTGGAATACACGATGCAATGAAGAATTCAAACAGATATACAACTCCTAGAAAATTCATTCAAAATTGTAAATATTTGTAATCCTCATTCTGACTACATTTCTGAAAAAGGCCCCACAATTTTTGCTCAAGACTTTTCTGTGTCTGTATTGTAGCAATAAATACAGGAGAGTACACTGGCCTCGCCCACCTTTGACCGTTTGAACCTTAACGTTGTGTCCTTACAAGAGGCAAGTGGAAGTATTTCTTCTTGATGGCTTGGGCATATCCGGATTTGGCAGGTTAAGGGAAGAGTGGCATCCGAGCCGGTGTGCGTTTGTACTCGCTGTATCATTAATGGGCCACCAACAAAGACAGACCTCTTGGCACTGGGTGCAGATTAGGAGACGGGGTTTGAAAACCTGATGCGTTTTATCTTGGATTTTCTATCTAGGCTACGTTTTGGTTCACATCACATTCAGGTTTGGCTGGTTTAAATTGATGGCTGCAGGTTTTATGGGTATTAAAGTGCATCAATGTAAACAAACTGTGAAACAAAATCATTTAAGGACAGAGATACAGCACTTACACCGCGTGGGGACACTAAAATCTTTACGAGATATTTTTATGCAGTTTCAGGGGTAGTTTGAGCTTTACAGATTCCAGATCTCAGACACTCATATTTTACAACTGTGAAGTAATTTCCTGCATAAATCTGCTTGCATTAAAATGTTCTCTTGGGTCGGTCAAGAAGACGAGGTGGATGGCGGCGGGGTTTTGGCTGCGAGGTCCAAGCATAAATCAGCATAAGTGATCTGATGGATTTTTCTGTGTTAATGTAACCTGGTCTTGGCATGCACCATAACTCAGGCGAAGGGCAGGGGAGAGAGTGTGTGTCCAGCATCCAGCCCTCTGTAGCCAAGCCAGTGTGGCTGGGTCATCAAATCGACAATGTGATTGACCCATCAATTGACCCTTGTTGACCTCTCTGGCCAATCAGGCTAATGGTTGCCTCACTTGCACTCGTGTATTCCACTGTACAACTGCACCTCTGTGCGCACAGAAACACATACACACACAAACAGATACACCAGAGCAGCACAGTCGGGCCTCACACTGTGGGTATCTAACTTATCTCAATTTTTACTGCCTGTATTGGCGTGTGGCTTGCTGATGGACTGTCGTTAGCATTGACTTCTCTCTCGCTGTGGACTTGTAAACTTAATACAACCACTGTATTAGTCTCTCAGTAAAACAAGAGTACTGTGGACCTCTTAGTCTCCCTTTATTTTAGAATCCAAAGCAGATTTTTTCTTTCATTTTACCACCACAGCCCTCATTCCCAAAAAAATGCTGTTCATTGGACCACCACATTTAGGACTACTTGCACATATTAATCGTTAAAATGCATAATCACTATATTCCAGACTAGCTTGCGGGATCAATATGTTTCTGCTGCAAACTGAATCTCCATAAATCAATTTCACAGTAAAAACGCTACGCAGTATATGTGCAGGCATGTATATACTGTATGTGGATAGGGTGTGTGTGTGTGTGTGTGTGTGTGTGTGTGTGTTTCTCAGTGAGAGGGGTGTATGCGCCAAGGGTAGGGCCGGACTGTATTGATTTAACTTGAATATGTTGGCTGTATCACATTTCCACTTACTTGATGTAATAGTATTGTATGGATCCATAATTGACAGCTGGGTTGACATTGAGAGTGTGGATGCAGGCCTCAAGTGCCAGATTTCTCTTTTTGCCATGTCATGATCGACTGTCATCCCAGTTCCGACTTGCAGTGACACCGGCTACGAGAACTAGTAAGGCTGAGAAGAAAAGTCTGCTTATTTTTGAGTTGACTCATTTGACTGTTTATCACTGGTTTTTAGAGTTTCTTAAAGAGCTCTAGGTGCACAACACATTATAAAAAATTTCGATTTATGTAAAAAAATCATTAATCAGACAATTGTGCAGCTCAGCGTCTTCAACACTCTCTACACTTTGAGTTTCACTGCTGCGTTCCTAATTTGATGCACTAGCAGGATTCCTTTACCCGAGCCCGAACACACACCATAAACCACAGCGATTACAGGAATTAAAGCAGATGATGTCTCCATTGTTTTGATGAAAGTGTTGATGATAGCATCATACCTCCACCATCAAGGGACAGGGATCTCCTTTTGATCCGCAGGGCTGTGAATTTTTGTGATGTTTCCGATTAATTCATGGCTTAGTTTATCCATGATAAATTGGCTTGAGAGCTGTTTGTAAATGCATGGATTTGGGTGGGAATGAAGAAAATGAAGGACCCTCAAGACTTTCAGTTGTGCGGCAGTGACTTTAGCTGGGAAGCCCAAACTGTTTCTCATCTTTATCATCATATATTAAATGCCTCATTTCTCTCTCCCTTGTTCTCTCACTCTGCCTCCCACACTCTCTCTCTCTCCCAACCCCCTGAACAGAAATAAATTGCGCATCATCTTCAAACAGAGCAATTTATTCGCCATCTGTTGGCCGATGTAAATCAGGGCTTGTTGATGCAAACCTCTTTCTTCTTCAGACTTCCCCCAGTGAGGACTGAGGTGAGTCTAACACCCTTGTCGCCCCAGCCCTCTAAATCATCCTTGCATGGCAATGTCACACGCTGCTATGAGCCTAAATACAAAATATTCAAAACATTGACACAGATACCACTGGCTTGTAAAGCACACAGGGACACAACATATTTGGATTTTTTCATATCTCTTATAAGGGAAAACATGCATGAGATTTTACCCAATTCAACATATACATAAATACAGTGCAAGTTCTCTACAGAATAGGAGGGAATAAATACCAACATATTACTTTTGTGCAATTCATCATGGCTATGTGTGACAAAAACACTTTTCATGATTAATAAGTGAATATAACGTATGATATTGAATGTATCACAAATGTAAAGGATGGGTGGTGAGACGCCATAGGTGCAATTCATGTTGGACTGAATGCGTCAAGAAAGAGAGAGAGAGGAAGAGAGAGAGAGAGAGAGAGAGTGTGTGTGTGTGTGTGTGTGTGTGTGTGTGTGTGTGTGTGTGTGTGTGTGTGTGTGTGTGTGTGTGTGTGTGTGTGTGTGTGTGTGTGTG
>OMPJ01016058.1:0-10641 GCA_900312935.1 Carapus acus | reverse complement strand
GGTGGAGGTGGAGGTGGAGGCGGAGGCGGCGGAGGCGGTGGGGGCGGAGGCGTGTACGGCGGCATACCCCCTTCGTACCATCCCGGTCGGAGGACGAGCCAGCCGAGCATGGCGGTGCTGTACGGAGAGGAGTTCAGCCGCTCCCGAGGATCTCCGTCCTCCTTTAACTGTGAGTGATGCGTCCACGTGTCTCACAGATCTGGAGCGCCACACATTTCCGGTGCGGACAGGAGAAAGATGCAGTTTGGGCAGAGTCATTTTCATGCTGGTCCCGTCTACGATCCGCTGCGTGCCAACCCTTCGGACAATAGATTACCAATAATGCTGTGTCAGCTTGAGGGTTTTCCAGATGCACCCTTGCCTCCTCTGCAGAGCCCCTTTGCTCTGCGCCTCCTCAGGATTTTCAAAATAATAGTGACTTTCTCACTGCAGATTCTCCTCCTTCCCCTCACCAGCTCTTATTGCGCCATCGTACCCATACCAGGAAAAGCCAAAACTGCCTATAAAACTCCTCCCTCTCTCTCTTTTTCACCTCTAGCCTCGTCTTCATCACCCCGGGCCGCGTCAGATTTGGAGCAGGCTCGCCCTCAGACCAGCGGCGAGGAGGAGCTGCAGCTCCAGCTGGCTTTGGCCATGAGCCGGGAGGAGAGTCAGAAGGTGAAACGCGCACGGCCACGTTCATTCCGCCACCGCAAAAGCGGAAGACCGCCACGCTTCTGTCTCCTATCCTGGCCTTGCTTGTGTGTCTTAATAACGATCGGGACTAAATTTAGTCTCAAAGACTCTGAACATTCACCCGAATTCATCTCGCTAGTCGGGACTTCACCTGTTACCATGGCGATCGATGAAGACACACAACTACAGATTGCCTTAAGCTTTAACCAGAAGGAGTACACACGAGACACACACAGTAACACACCTCCCACCTTCACCACATGTATTAATACACCCTGACAAACAGAGCTGTGTGTTTGTCTCTGTTTGCAATGAAGATCTGAGATATTCTATCTGGAAATTAATTTCCTTACAAGTGACTCCATCATCACTCATTTCTAGCCATATTCTATACTCACTGATCTATGCTGAGCCCTTCCCTGCACGCTCGCGCCGCTCTTCATCAGCACAATACTCAAAGGCAGCAGCTCTGTGATTTTTGCTGGGCCAAGCCAAAAAGTGCTCCCGTAACGCTGATTTGTGCGCGTCCACAGCATTTCTGTGCCGACAATGTTGATGATGTCACCGTGCCGCCCATGCAGGAGCAGCGTTGTCGCCAAGGAGACGAGTCTCTGTTACAGAAAGCCTTGGATGAGAGCAGGAGAGCGAGCCAGTCAGGCACGCAGGAGGTGAGTTTGAATGCCTGCGTGGGTGCATATAAACGCACACCACGTGTGCGTTTATGGCGCTTGGAGAGGTTGGTGGACGCAGATGAAGGTGCTGGTAGGCACGCGGAGGTTTGAGGGCGTCGCCGATGGTGGCGAGCTCTCGGTGTGACGTGTGCAGGGTGCCGAGAAAACCACACAGGTCAGCAAATTGGGAGAGAAATGTGACAGCGCGCAGAGGAGGAGGAGACGCTAGCGGAATGACAATGGCTTTGTCTCGTCTAACCCTCAGATCGGATCGACCCTGTAACGCACTATATTCATTGGACCCTCAACAAGCCAATCACAGCCACCTGCTCCACTTATGTAAAAGGTCCTATTGCTCACGTAATGAGTCAGCCCGCCATTAGCTGACTCATGAGGACAGTCTTGGTCATCCACGTCTAAACCATAATAATGTAGAAGCCAAAGCCAAAAACACAGCGACTGGTTTGTGCAACCAGGGTCCCGCTGTCGTTTGTTTACATCTCTCAATCGTTTGGTGATGCAATGCCTTGAAACGAACCAAGCGAGTCGTAGCGTCGTTTCCAAGGGGGTTGGCGGGTGACCTTCGCTCCACAGGGGCCGACACGCTGTGTGAGGGGCGTTCGCAATAGCTACGACGGACAGCCATTTCTTTCCTTCAAAAGCAAATAAATGCATGAATGGACGTGTGAAAATATGCACATATCGCAAATCGACTGTCAAATGACGGCGCGTGGGATGCCTGAATTCAAAACATTTCGCAAGCTGCTCAGACGCAGGTGGTGAATCCAAAGTGGCTCTCATGAGGCAGAAAACACTCCACACTCTGTGTGTGCACGTTTACAGCACGTTGTCCACCGTAATGTGTCTGGAAAGGGTCTACGATTTACACCACGGGGTTAAATGATGATGTAATGTAAACAATCACACTAATATTGCGAAGAATAATAACAACAACAATAGTTATCGAAAATAAAGTATAGTAATAGTCAACATTTTTTTACAGTCTTTTGTCACTCCTGTTACTATTTATCGCTATCATGTGGAGCTGCTAAACGTACTTTCACAATGATGTAGGAAATTTGTCAAAGTGAGGATTCTATTCCTATTTCTACAGGCAGGCAGGTTCTTATGGCACACAAAACAATAGCATTCAACATTTTCATCCACACTGACCTGTGTTGGTTGAAATTTCCTGGAATAGACTTGTTGACATGTTGGGATATGACTTTTGTCAATGCACATGACACCAAAACACGAAAGTGTTTGTAAAATACTGACCGGAAAATGCCACATATCCTCCCTAGTCGGCCATGTTGGACCTGGTGGACATATTCGGCCCTTCAACTGAGGTACCGCCTCCTTCAGATGATCCCTGGCACGGAACTCAGCCAGCCCACGACGTCACCTCTGACCCCTGGGAGTCTATAGGTAGGGAGGGATCGTATACACGCATGCCCTGCCCCCCCCCCTGCAGAGGACACATGTAGGACAGATACCTGTCTTTGTCTTTGCAGCCGTCCGCTCCAGCACCCCTGTTGCTAGCAGCCCGTGGACAGCCCAGCCCCCATCATCCAACGCGTCCAATCCCTGGGCTTCATCTTCCAACGTGCGATCGGACCCATGGGAGGCAGCGCCGGCTTCATCCAGTCCTGTCAATCATGCATGGGAGAGCACTGCTGATGGAGGTAGCTCTGACCTTGTGGACGCCATTGTCTTTTATTTCCGTCCTATTCATTAGGGCGCTCTGGCTTAGCACCACGGTTTTATCTCTTTGGCTCTCTCCCACGCAGCAGGAGACGGAGCAGATCCGTTTGCTGCAGCTGACGAGGAGACGGCTCGACAAGGACCTCCTCAGATATCCTCACCTCAGCCCAGCAGTCCCATGGGTATGGCTACACTCTGTGAGAGGGTGAATCAGGAGGCGGCCGTTAAGATCCAAGTCAGACACTGACGCTATTTGCAGGAGCTGAACGTGAGTCGGACCCGTTCGGAACCCATCGAGGCGCCAAACCGCAGTTGAACGGCCGGGAGTCAGCCAGCCCAGAGATGTTCGACCTGTCTCGTCTGGCTCCGCCCCTCAGCGCCCCTCCCGCACGCATGTGTCGGACCCCGGAAGCCTTCCTGGGACCCACTGGAGCCTCTCTGGTCAACTTAGATGCTCTGATACCCACAAATCCACCAGGGAAAACGCAGAACAACCCCTTCCTCTCAGGTGATGTTGGGCCACTGCTCACATGGAATCAACACATACAGTAAAATAGTGAAGAACGCTTACACACTTACCTCCCGCCTCTTCCTCTCACCCCTCCAGGTCTGAGTACCCCGTCCCCCACCAACCCGTTCCACTGCGACCAGCCCCGGCTCACCCTCAACCAAATGCGGCCGGCCTCCACTTCTCCGCTTCCGCCTCACATGCTGTCCTACAGCCCTTCGCTACCCCTCCCTCTTCCTCACCAGCCGCCCGTCCTCCCCTCGTCTCTGACGCAGCCCTCCGCCGGCCTCCTGGACCTTCCGTCCAACCTCCCTCGGCCTCTCCTCCCCCTCTCTCCCCGGCCGGCCGAGCGCTCGCACACGCCGTCCCAGACACAAAGTCGCAATCCCTTCCTCTGAGACTCATCTGTCCCTGTCCCGTGCCCGTCCTGTCTTCGCCACACTCTATTGTGCAGAGAGGGATGGATTATTCGTCTTCTTTTTTTTTTTTTCTGTGGATATGAACTCAGATATTTGCCTATCAGGGCTGTGGATTGAAAATGAGACAGATTTTCAGATGTCCATCACAGACGACGGCTCCTTTCAATGATGTCAGCACGTACAAATGAGGGGGACGGACTGTGATCGCCTCCATTTTTTCCCCCCGTCTGACGACACATCAGCTGCTAAACTGAAAAACAAACTCATGCACACACACGTTAGCATGCACTCAGGTTACACTTAAGGGTGCATTGACACACACAGCCACAAAGATTATGCACGCACACAGGCAGACATGCACAGACGAGCACCCAGACACACACACGCCCTCACGTTTGTTGACGTCAGCTGGGATTTTTACCGGATCCTCAGTGCTGCTGCTTCACCGAGAGCATGAATGCATCCCCGTGACACATCTCATGCAGTATCTGGAGCACCCGAATGCCTAAAATAAGAGTCTGTTTTTTGATGAGTCAGATAGTATCTTGAGCTTTCTCGACTTCACTGAAATACCGGAATTGGCCCGTATGTGCGAACCTCAGCAAAGTGTTACTACAAGACAACACTGTTCAAGTACTAATTGACTCAGGTATTCTGCCGTACAGGGTTTATGACATTTTCTATCTTACATTGCCTTGTTCCTGCAGACCTTTTTAAGCGCAAATGTTGTCCTCTGTTTGTTGTTTGTCCGCGGAGGAAAGTATCCACAACAACCCCAGGACCCAGGTGGGCTCCAAAATGAACTCATTCAACCCAAAGCAGGCCGTGCTGTCTGAGTCTGGACATAACCAGATCACTGATTGTACCCTATTAGCCCTGTGTGCCTGTCTCACAGCTGATCCACAGCGCGCTCTGGCCTGATTTGCAGTGGCATCATGGAGGAAGACCTTAGGGAGAGCAGTCTGTCCCTCCTCTAACAGGACGGAAAATAAGCAATCGGAAACTGATTATTCCAGGCAGATTTGGATATGAGGAAAATAAGAAGTTAAAAGCAGATCTAGAAAGGGGGAGACGTTCTCAATACAAGTTGTGTTTACTAACGACGTAGGCAGCCGTCACTCCCTTATCTCCAGTCCTCCTGCTCGTCTTTGGAAGGAAATGGAAGCGGTGAGAAAATGCGAGCAGCTTGTGTGGTCACCAATGCACTGAATCTGGACCGAGATGTCAAATCTGGAAAGTTATGCACACGTGTTGAACAAAATTGTCTCTAAACAATGTAACGAATTATAATGAAGTATTACATGAATAAAACAATGGCAATTTGCATTGTAATTTCGAAGGTGGTCATGTTAGTGTTGGTTCGCGAATTGCACCACCATAACACTAATTAGTGGGCGCGACACAACGTGCTAGATACCACCAATAATGATCAAATCAATCACTTGTCCTCAGGATCGGATGAGATTATTTGCAAAATTCTTCCAACCAACTGCTTTCCAACTTCTCCGGCAGCATCCTTCTTCACCGCTAGATGACGGCATAGAAAGCGAAAATAATTTGTTTTGACTTAAATCTTCTCACCTCAGGGAACGCTGGTTGTGAAAATGTGCTCTCAAATTACAAATGTAGAAAAAAAGAAAAGTAAACAAGCAAATCCGGACAAACAGGATCAACGGCAAGTGTCTTGAGGCGGATCTGAACGAGTTAATCTTTTCAACAGAGCGTGAGGGGCCTCTTTGCTACTCTGTGTTATATTTTGTACATATTTGTTAGATTTCTTACTCCGGGATCAAAAATCGTTAAACGCATTTTGGACGTGACGTTGGTCTTATGCGACAATGTCTAAGTCATCACATCTTGTGCTTGTGCATTGTTCATACAACATCAACCACAAAAATAAGAGTAAATACAAAACCAAGAAAACAAACAAACAGTGGTCACGCAGTAGCAGGTTGCTTCTTTGCTGGATCACGCTCCAGAGCGATGGCAGTCACACAGAGTCTATCAAAGCATCTGTTCCTGTGTTATATCAGGTGACAGCCCTGTTCTAGCCTTATTCAGAGTACATTTAACTGCACTTAAATGGACGGATTAGGTGTCATTTAAATTGATGTTGTCCACCACACTGCTGCGGGTGAGACTGGGGTCTTTTGAGGAGATTTATCTGAAGACCAAGCCATCCCTCTCACCGGCTGGCCATCCTGGGGGAGGCCTCCACCCTCGACCCCTGCTGCGGTCTTGGATAACCTCAACCGACGGGCCTCCCTCGCCTCTGTTGACTGGGATGTCCCAACATTGGGGCACAGCGTCATCTGCCGGTCAGTCTAGAGAACGTCACCGGTTCCAGCTGTGGCCCTATGCCGGGCTCCTCTGTTTACACAGCAAGGGTTACATATTTCATCATCCAGCTTAGGCATTCGTCCTTTGCAGAGAAATGGCTTCAATGATGCTGTTATCAACTGTGATACATAAATGTGTTTATTTCTAACACCGCAGAGAACATAACTAGCACTATCCCACTTTGCTTACTGCTCTACCTTCATGATAGAAAAGATGCTGGAATATCAAATTGGAATATTGTTAAATATCTTATAAAAAATTCTTCATACTAATGCTATGATGATGAGTACTAAAAATTGTATTATCGGTATCAAGAACAGGAATATGATAATAATCACAACATTAAAACATGCAACGATGTCTGTGTGTGTGCATGTGTGAGAGAGTGCGCCTCTCAATTTTTTCTGTTTTAGACTAGCAGTTGCAGATAGTAACTTCGCTCTGGATTATGACTGTATGTCTGATTACGATTCTGATCCCAGAGAGAATTGTGGTCGGTATGAATATGCATCCACAGTCCCATAACGGTTAGGTAGACGAAGATAACAATTTTACCCAGGCCAAATTACCCAGACGGATAATATAAACAAACGAAAAAAACGGCAACAATGCCGATCAGTGCTCATGCAGCCTTGTTTCACTTTTAAGGCATTAATAATCATGTTAGCGCAAATAACGGTGGTGCCAATAAAACTAACGTCAATAAATATAAATCAATAAATGAAAACTGGGGAAAACAAGTACTGTACATAATGCAACCGGTGATGACAGTCTACAGATTGTCGTTCTCACCCGCAGGATGGCGCTGAAATTGCTCTATACCTGAACGCTTGTCATGAATAAACTATTCTTTCCAATGAGTTCTAATTTTGATTTTAATTCTAAAGTTTAAATCATGTGCTGAAGAATGGGACACAGGCGAAGAGGGGGCGTACAACTTGCCTATCTGAATAATTTGATTGGCTGGAGTAGTTGCGTCATCATTCACACTGGCCAATCAGGTGAAAGATACAAGTTTAGTTTATATTCGGTTGGCGGATAACGACTTACTAATGTAACGTCAGATTTGTGTGCAGGCATGTCGATATCTCCCATGTATTTCACGAGTTTTCTATAATTTTATCAAGCGCTGGCAAAACGGCGGCTCAGCTAAATGACCGGTGTATGCTCAGGTGAGTGTATGTGTCGTTTCTTTGCATTTTTTTGCGGAGAAAACGCACCTCAGCCCAGCCGTCGCGCCCCTTAGCAGCATTAGCTTAGCCGAATAATCCAACTTCACCGGCGAGAATATTTCACACTCAGCCAGCCCCACCCTTTTTCTTTTTAAATCACAGCCCTCGTTTTTTCTTTCTTTGACCCAACCTAAAATAAGCTTTTGTGATATTTGCTGCAGTATAGGCGCCTTATCCACGCCCACGCAGACTTAAGTTAGCCAGCGCCGGCTAACGGTCGTCAGTTGTGTGCGGTGAATGGCGAGGCTGATTTCGAGCAGGCACTGAAAAGTTGGTGCAAAACTTATGAGTAACACCACGGTTTTCCCACCAGCCTGATCCATCGCCGCAGACATGGGAGAATCACCCACGCACACCTTTGCCTCCCTGGAAGATGAACTGTGTTTCTGGAAGGAGCAGGCAGAGAAACACGAGCAGAGGTAAACAGGCGTGGACCAGCAGGCAGGAGGACGTCGTCGTAGGAGACACTCATTGTGAGGTGATGATCGCCTTTCTCTGTGTTCACCAGGGCAGAGGAAGCTCAGGAGGAGCTGCAGGAGTTCCAGCAGATGAGCCGAGACTACGAGGCGGAGCTGGAGGCTGAGCTGAAGCAGTGCGAGAGCCGCAACAAAGAGCTGTTGTCGGACAATAACCGGCTGCGCATGGAGCTGGAGAACTTCAAGGTACCACACCAGGATCACAATCGAACCAAAACAAATCTATGGGCCCAGTGCAGCAGCAGCAGCAAGCACAGCAAACCAGCTGTGCTGGCTGATGTTGATGGTTGATGATAATATTGTGTCCAAGACACCCACGCTAGTTTGCTTCCTCACAGCGAAGCAGCTGACTGCTATTTTTACACATATATCCCAGAGGGGAGGCGAGGATGAGACGAGATGTTTCCTTTATTTATTATTTAATCATTGATTGCCTTTGGGGGCGGTGGACAGGTCACGTTAGATGATGCGGAAATAGAGGAGAGAGCTAAGATTGAGCTCCTTATCCAAAGAGATGCTTGTAATCACCAATTCAGGATGGCAGCAACAAAATAGACAATGACATGGATTGTGTAGCTGTGCTCAGCATGTGACAAAGGACAGAATTGTCACTGTATAGACGAGTTGTCAACGGGATAAACAACGCCCATGTCTTCTCGTAGTTGGATTTCTATTTTTTTTATATAATCTCAGAGATTGTAAAAGAAAATAATTTGTTAGCAACCCCTGGACCACATGGACTTGGGTGACTGCGTGACCTCGCGTACCTTCACTTTATCGTAGCTTCGCTGAGGCAAGCAGCAAGGCCGTAATAAATTGGGTGAAACGAAAATAACGTCCTTCTTGTTGTTAAAGTGTGGCCGCAAACTCTCTCGCCAACACCCCAGGTGGGATTTCAACTGCACTGGCAGCAGGAATTACATCACAAAGTAGTTTTTTCCCCCCTCAAATCAGCAACAACGGTGATGATGTTGCATCTGGTGAGCTCTGTTCTCTCCCCGTGGATGCTGTCGCAGGACAAATTTGACGTCCAACATTCCGAGGCCCTGAGGCACATCTCGGCCCTGGAGGACGAGCTGAGTGGCACCACTGCCGTCAGAGACCATCTGCAGAAATACATCAGGGAGCTGGAGCAGTCCAACGATGACCTGGAGCGAACCAAGAGGTCAGCGTACAGATAGAACAACTGAGAAACTGGGCGGCTGTCGGTTGGTGTATGCCTGCATGTCAGTGTGTGTGTATGTGTGTGTGTTAATGTGCAACTCTGTGTTTGGCTGGTGTGTCAGGGCCACCATCATGTCTCTGGAGGACTTTGAGCAGAGGATGAATCACGTAATAGAGAGAAACGCCTTTCTAGAGAGCGAGCTTGACGAGAAAGAGAACCTGCTGGAGTCCGTGCAAAGGCTCAAGGACGAAGCCAGAGGTAAACACGCACACACACACACACACACACACACACACACACACACACTCTTCTTCTGTTTACAGTTACTGCTGATTTCAGCTCTGCAAACAGATCCCTCCCCCTGACGTTGTGAATTTTGATAGCTGGATTGATTGAACGGCTTTGCGATCTAATGGTGCCACAGACTCCACGAAGCCATAATTTTCGACGTTTCTACTCTGTAAACTGTTATTAATCAATTTACTGTTTGTCCTCCGAACAGCTTTTTCCCACAACGTCATTTATGTCTCTTGTCAGCCACCATGTTCCCGTATTCATTCTGTATTGGTCTGGTCATAAATCCGATCCCCCTCCTCCTCTCTGGCAGACCTTCGCCAGGAATTGGCGGTGCGCCAGAAGGAGCGGCGGCCATCGAGCAGCCTGGGCAAGGAGGCGGATCGCGCCGACCTGCCAGGCGTCTCGTCCACTCACCCGTCTCTGCCCGCCACGCCCTGCAAGGCTCTGGGCGCATTTAGCACGCCACCCGCCTCCAGCATCAGGCGAGGTGAGAGAGGGAGCCGCCGATGCACCACAGAAAGATGATAAAAAGGATACAATAACATGGCTTTGGAATATAATGAGGTCACTTGAGAGTTGGAGCAAGAAAGATAGATCGTCCATGCTGTTTCATCTGCGGCTGTTTTTCTTTTCAGGTGACGGCCTAACCGGGACGCCGCTCACCACCTCTGCCAGAATATCTGCACTCAACATTGTGGGGGAGCTGCTGAGAAAAGTTGGTGTAAGTGAATAATGATAATGACACTATTAACCATTTTTTGAGTGGCTTTAGGTCTCTGCTGCATTCATAACATTGGTCAACACCAAATTTATTATTCAAGTTTTTTCGCTGATTTAGAATAATTTTGATGTGCTGAGTCCAAAAATGTCATTGGTTTTGCTCAGGTCAACTTTCTGAACTAAACTACTTTTTTTTTAAACATTTATGGGTATTTTCACATCATATGATGCCAAATTCTTTACAGCAATAACAATGATAATAATGATAATAATGATGATGATGATAATAATGATAATAATAATAATAATGATAATATACAACAACAACAAAAAATAACGATAATGATAATGATAACAACAACAAAATAACAACAACAATAATAATAATAATGTATTGTGATAGTATTACCAATTGTTGTTTTTGTTGTTATTAT
>OMPJ01016056.1:0-16932 GCA_900312935.1 Carapus acus | reverse complement strand
TAAGATCACCCGTTTGGGAGCACTTTGGTTTCCCAGTGAAAACCTGCGACGGAAAAAAACAAGTGGATAAAACGAAGGTGGTATGTCGTCATTGTTTTACTAGGTCGGCTATGTTTCGTGCAACACTTCAAACATGCTCACTCACCTGAGACGGCACCACCCAAGTGCTAAGATACCGGGACAAGAAAGAAAGCCCCCGTAGCGCAAAGCCACGTTATCTGCGTTCAAGCATCTTTCAATCACAATTCCGATCGGGCAACTGATTTTCTTGCAAAAAATATGAAGATTGAGTAAAATTGAATACTGTAACACTAGAATTCTGGCGCTGAGTGCTGCACTTGTGGATTTTTTTGTTTAGTGTTTGAAAGGAATTTATTATTTTCAATTTTAATATTTTAATTTGTAACATTGATAACCATTTGAGGATATTTAATTTAACTTAATTGTACTAAACAGCACTTTGAATTTATTTATGATTTCCGCTTGTATATTGACAATTTTTGGTTAAATAAACAACACGCTGTGGAAGAAAATGGTTTTGCATTTTGTTCCCATACTGTACCTAAAATGTACCGAACCGTGACCCCCCTGTACCGAGTACATACCGGACCGTGACTTTTTCATACCGTTACACACCTAATACACACAAATTGAAACAGCGACGGAGGGTTTCTTTAGCCTGCGAGCCAGCACTTTGTTTCCCTCCGAACTCTCCACTACTGTACGGGCAATAACAGGGATCATTTTCCATGAGAAAAAGCACCTTTGATTGCAAATTCTGCCGCGCTGTAACATTTTTCAGTGGGAGAATCACACATATCTTGCGCCGTTACCGGGGGAACCACGGCAACAGCAACCGCCTACGTCACTTCCGCGAACTATCTACAACACTTGGCCGGTCTATGAAAATATCCTCTGATATGAAACAGTCTGTGGCGCAACTAAGGTTGGGGACCACTGGCTAAGGCCTCTCCAGCTGGTTCAGAATGCTGCTGCTCTGCAGAGACCACATTTGTCCTGTGCTAGCTTCTCTGCCCTGGCTGCCAATAAAATCGAGAATAGAATCGAGAATAGAATTTAAAATCCTCCTCCTCACCTACCAGGCACTCAATGATCAGGCACCATCATACCTTAAAGAACCAATGCGGCCTTATCATCCAACCAGAACTCTGCGGTCCAAGAACGCAGGGCTATTGAGATCCCTAGAAATAGTGGAAGTAGAATGGGAGGCCGAGCCATTAGCTATCAGGCTCCTCTCTTGTTGAACCATCTTCCAGTTTCAGTCCGCGGGGCAGACGCCCTCATTACATTTAAGAGTAGGCTCAAAACTTTCCTTACAGTCAAACCTTGCTATGCTGTCAAAGATTTAGACGGCTGATGGATCTCTCATGGTGCACTGAGCCTCTGTCATTTCCTCCTCCTCTCTCTTCTCTTCCCCCCTCTCTCTCACCTGTATACATCTATGCTTGATTCGCTGCTGTGATGACAGATCATCAAAGCGTCTGGGCTTTGCTCCTAATCCACATGCCATGTTTATATTTACATATATCTACAGTTTATATATGCAAGATTCAATAGCAACTTTGTCACTATTACTTTGCATTACTCTACTGTCTGTCTGTCTGTCTCTCTCTCTCTCTCTGTCTCTCTCTCAACCCAATCGGCCAAGGCAGATGGCTGCCCACCCGAAGCCTGGTCTGCCCAAGGTTTCTTGCCACTGAAGGGGAGTTTTTCCTTGCCACCGTTGCGTAGTGCTCGCCAATGAGGGAGATGTGTTGGGTCTCTGTCTGTAACTTTATCTTTAAAAGCACCTTGAGATAACTTCTGTTATGATTTGGCGCTATACAAATAAAATTGAATTGAATTGAATTGGATTGGATTGAATTGAATTGAATTGAATTGAATTGAATTGAATTGAATTGAATTGAATTGAATTAGTGATTTGAAGCGAGATCGAAGATTGGTCAGCTTGCTAGTTTATCTTTTATGCTGTAGTTATCTAAATAATTGTTATGTTAACATACTGGGCATGTAATCACTTCATTGTCTATGCTTCATGTGGCTGAATTACCATCAATGCGCTACGCTAGCGTGCAGTGTACCGATTCAGCCTATTTTTCTCTATTCTATTGATATCATTACAACTTGTCTTTATTCATAGAGGATATAAATTTCTCCAAAAAATGTGTTGTATTGTCCAGTACGACTTATATAGTTTATTATATATAATGATATAGTTTTTTTTCTTTATTAATAAGCAGTTTAGTGCTCTAATTATAGCCTGACAGCAATGTGGAATTTTATATTGGTCCTCTCTTTTTTTACCCTTAACATAATTTGTTCCACAACATTTAACACATCCCCACAGAAGTTCGATCAAAATGGCTAGCTCATTCCCAGGCGGTATGCAATTTCACTTCTTAGTTCAATTCAAATTTCTGTTTTACTCGAACAGTGCTAAATCATGACAGATGTTATCTCAAGGTGCTTTCCAAGGTGGAGCGGGTAGAGCTCCTTAACATTAGAACATTCAAATTCTATGAGAAAACACACATATCCCAACATATCCAGGAAAAACTTCCCTTTAAACGGGTCTGTCCAAGGAAATCTTGGACAGACCCGGCTGCAGATGGGCAGCCATCTGCCTTGACCGGTTGGGTTGACAGAGTGAGAGAGAAACAGAGGCAGAGGCAGGTAGGATGCACAGCAGTAGGTGTGCAGCATGCCAGTCAGGAGCAGGACCCAGAGGTTTGGAGGTCCATCATCACTGGTCGTGTTCCAACTGCAGTCTACAGGTTGACAAGGCACAAGACACAAAGACTCCAGGAAAAAGCCGAATTAGCGAGTAAATGGAAGTGAGGTAGATGAAGCAAAGAGAAACGCCCAGTGCATAAGGAGAATTAGAATACAAAGACAAATTCTGGCAGTATGACAAGGTTTGTCTACTCGCAATGTTCCACACTGCAAGGACAATGTAACCCCATCCCAAGAAAACTAAATCTGTTAAGAACAAGTTGTTGTTTATCTGATTACATGTTATAGCTAGCACGTCTATAGGAGAAATTGGGTGAGTCGTACAACAAAACCTGCATAATTACATACTCTGCATTTGAGGCATGCATCTAAACACCTCGAAGGGTAATGGTCCTAAATTGTAATTTATCTTCTTGGGAATTATCTTTGAGAAGTTTTTCTTTTGATATTTTTTTGATATACCCTACAATTTTGCCCCTCATTTGTGCTTTTGGGAACTTAAATGCACAGCACATTATTGCAAAACGGACACTCTGCACCGCCCACTTTGTTAACACACAGCAGAGCATGGATTGGCACTCATGTACTTTGAATAAGACCTATACCGTAAATGTCTAGCAGTCTTTCAAATTCTTTGAAGAAAATGTTCTAGATGTTTCCATTATAATACTGTTGATCCCACTGTCATGACCAATATCAATCGTTGCACTAGTCAAAGGAAAACTACAGATTGGTAGTGAGACCTCAGCAATCACTGTGACAGAATGCATTTCAATCTAACAAACAATGCCAGCATATATGTGAAAAAATGCATTATGTCTGAATTATCCAAAATCCTGTTCTCACAACAGATGCAAACGTCTGTGGCTTTCATTTTAGCTAGAGTTCAATAGAGTACCGGTACATGCAATAGACTGCCCTCAAACCATATATAGATATGCCCCTCCACCTCCTCACGAATTAACGCCTGCACAATGGACATTTTCCAACTTTCTCTTTGTTAACCTCAAATCAAGATTTCAGTGTAAATCGTAAGATTTACACTGCTGGCTTTATCTATTCTCTTCTTCAGATATCTTTTCACACCTGCCAAAATGAGGCAGTCAAAAGTACCGGTAGATTAACGATGTGTGGTTGTGCTCATTGACACCAAGCCATCTGCATGATTTGACCGTAACGTTTAGTCCAATATAGCAAACTGATAAAGAGGCGAAGAAACAAGACAGTGTAAATCTTTGGGTGTGACAAAAGGTTCATGACCCTTTTGTGAACTTAAATACTCAACAGTACTCTTGACAGGCCTTGCAGTGTGATCCACCATAAAAAGAGGCTGAGGAAAGGACAAGGGGGCCAATCTTGAGAGATAATTGTGGGAGGAACAATTCATTGTTTAGTGTCAACAATTGTCCTTAATGTCAGATGATTTTCATGCTATGACAGCCTGGACATTGAGTGTTGACAACGGATCAGCTTTCACCGCTATCACAGCTGTCCGCTGTCAGTACCTGGGCCTGCCCAGGAAAACTAATGATCCTACCAGCAGACTAAATTCTGCAAGACAACGCCTGAAATCCACATCAAAGAATCCTTGTCACAGTCCCATAACCCACAGAGACTCAAGTGTTCTGCTCACCGTTCATGAAGTGTTAGAAATAAGTTATTGTTGTTCTTGCTTGAAAAAGAGGAGTTCCTGAACTATGCAAAAAGAAAATCTTGGGCAAAAGAATGAGGGGCTTTTGCTGCAGCTGAATCTGAATTCTACATTCAGTTGAGGAGTTCAAGCTCACCTTTAATGTGGGTTACCATACATGCTTTTACAACCCTGCCCTCATTCCCTTCTTTCCTTTACTATCTGTGTGGCAGTACACAGGGTGCTGCATAGGGGCAAGAGTGCTAAATTTGCTGCCAGTGCCCATGGGCTACAGCAAGCTCAACCACCCCTCCTCCCAACTCACAACCCACACCTACACTGACGTCATGTACAGTACATGACAGTGTCTGTGCCAAATGGGAAACATGTGCCAAAAAAAGGAAAATCGGAGGAACGGGTTGTTTTCACTAGAACACACACTCAGCGAGTATTGAACAAGCTTCATTTCTAAACAGCTTTTTCGTGAGTCCTAGGAAAATCTCTCCGGATGTTTGTGCAAAGATTTTAAAAAATCCCATCTTTGCCTGTTACAATGTAACATCCATCTGAAAAGCATAATTTTCCCTTTGTGCACTGCAATCAACCTGTTGCTCTATCCAGTTGCAAAATAAAATAAATCAAGCTGCCATGTTGACACCTTTTGCATTAATCTATCCTGCAAATTAAACAATTTCAATACACAATACACGCCTGAGAAAAAAAATTGACATGAAATATACAAATAGTCCCTGCAACTAACTGCTCAGTATTTTAGTATAGCAGCTTTCACTACGTTATTGCAAGAACAGGGACTTGATACCTCAGAGTGAGGAACTGTTGACCCAAGGTAGTTTGCACCCCTCCCTCAAGCAAAACACTGCAGAGAGGGCCGGGCTAAGAATGTTGCCGGCCTTGATCGGGCCAGTCTGTTGACTTCATTTCACTGGCTTACTTTTGCCATTGCTGCACCGACATCTAGGCCAAAAAAAACTCTTTGCCTTTTCTTAAGAGTCATCTTCAGCATTGTGTTCTGAAACGCAAATGGCAAAGTGGAGGAATACAACACAACCATGTACATGGCATTTGCAGTGGACATAAAGATGAATTTTCTGCACTCTTGAGTTTGTCACTCAGTTGAGATGAGTCCATTTGTCTGTTCATCTCTTCGGTTGCGCTAGGGATAAACAGTGTGTTTCAAGGAAAAGGCCTACACAATACAACAATATGACAAATGCTTACACTCTCATGCAAGCCAGACATAAGCATGATTTGTCCCTGTAAACCAAATGGGTCGCACACACACAAAAACGAAGGTCAGATTACAATGGCAAGGATGAAGTGGTGATGGAAGTGAAGCGTTCACCATAGGTGTTAGAGCCCTTCCGTGCTGAGGGGCAATTACCTAGTTTCCAGTGCTGGTAATCTGAAAAGCAGCTTGCAGCGGCAGTCTACCCCCTCTCCTCGAACCATTCCGTAGGGCAGCACAGGGCTACATATATTGATATTTTGATTGGGATTTTCTTTAATGGAATAAAAGCATTAGCTCAGCAGACTTAGCACAGAACATTAAACTAATACTGGAATAGCAACTATCATGTGAATCATAAGGTCCCTTGACAGCTTCTTTAGGTTGCCAAAAGTCCTTATTACATGTACTTGTTCAGTAAATCTGTCCATATGTGACCGAGAAACATTAAAAAAAGTCTTTCTAATCAAAACCACAGATTTTGTATGAGGCGGTAAACAGTGGTATGACTTAGTCCTTCACATTTTGAAGTACATGTCAAGAGTACAAGAAGGGATGTACAGGGAGAAAGGGAGTGGGGGAAATAAGCGATTAGGCAGGTAGTTAGTTGCAGGGATATGGGCCAATGTCCATTTCTGGGTAAAAAGGTTAGATAGGCCCTCTATATCTGAAAAGCAAAAAGAAATGAGATAGAAAATGACAGAAAAGAGATGCTGTGACTGAGGTTTGCCCAAACTTGATGCTGTCTGTAAAAATGCACAAAAAGGTCAGTTCTGATCTTTTGACAGTGCACTCTTCTGTAAGTTCTGTTGCAGTCAATTGAAAGCTGAGTAAAAGTACGTTTGTGCATGTCAGCAGGTTTGCGGTTGCCTGCTGGCGACGGCATCGTTTACATCTTGAACTCTCACCTAAATGCGCCCTCTGACTGCTAGTAAAAATGTGTGTCAGACTCCTGCACTGAGATGTGTGCACAAACAGAAACACATGGACAAACACAGGACTAAAGCTGGTTCACCACTTGGCTTGCCCCTTGATCAGGATGAGGAATTAACACCTTCTGTTTCATGCCAGTGTATGGCAACAAAAATAAACGTCTAACACCTGCGACCCCGGCAATTACACATTGCTGAACAACAAAGCACGCAGCAGTAAAACGTCTGTGTAAAACGATAACATTGTATATTCTGGCCTGTTCAAATAAACAATAGCTAATTAACTAACATCACTCAATCATTGATTGACTGATATCACTCTGGTAGAGTAAAATCTACCGGACTTCACTCTACAAGACTGATTACACCTTTCTTATGGAAAAGGGGGGTTTGGGTGTCCTTGCTGAGACTGCTGATCCCCTAACATGGACCATGAGGGCAATGAGACAAGATCGGAATACCTGAGCTAACGCAGCTTAACTTATATCCAACACTTCACTCTACAGTATCTGCTATGACATGGTGGGCCGCTACGAGGTGACTCATTCGACGTTCATTTCATTGAAGATGATATTAATTTATCAATATAAATTTACAGGAAATGTTGTCGAGAAATGTCCTGTATCCAAGTGTCTTGATGAAACCTTATGTTTACCATTTATGTTCAGTTGTGCTTAGCTTTAACTGGACTCACATTATATCAAAATGAAATAGTTAACTTGAGTTACAGTGAGGTTTGAATGCAATGAGCGTATGAAAGTTTAAGCGGACCTCTTGACTTTCAGACTGCTAGCAGCTATTGTGACTCTTGGTGTATCTTAATAGGTATAAGTCAGGTTGACACTTACCTTGACTAGTTAGTGTTCTAGTGTTGTACATAAATTCAGAATGAAATATGAAAATGGGAGGACACCCCCTATGAAACCCTTACCATCTGGTAACTGTGCATGCATACTTGTATATTTGAAAGAAATTGTCTTTCATTGCAAAAGATTTGGTAGTATGTTCTGTGAGACATGTTAATACATGTTAATGTTGATAACTGCAACCAGTTCAGAAAAATGCACCAAAATATTTGGTTGTAAAAAAGCTAATATAGGAAAACCAATATCCTACTTTGAGCCTGGGCTGCATCAAACCATTACAAAAGACACTGCAAGTCATTCAAAGGATGTCAGGAGGACATCAAAGCCTTTGTCTTATGATGACAACATTTAGTATCATCATTTTCTACACAATTAGAATGTTAGAAGCATGGACCAGCTAGTATTGCTCAACTAAGGCAGCATTCTTTCCAAATTCCTTATTAAGGTGTAGATATTGATGGGAAGACTAAGGAGGATAGGAAAAGGGGAAAAGTGCAGACAAAAAACCTCAGCAGTAATTTTAGCAGAGCAACTGTCTCCCCTGCGTTGCAGGTCCATGATCAGTCCTCCGTGAGACCGCAGCAGGAGGTATTTGAGCAGTCCGCAGCTGCAAGAGCACACAGGTCTTTTTCATATCACACACATCTCTTGCAGGCCATTGAAATTCAGGTTTCATCACCCCACTTACATCATCATCATCACTTACGTGAAGCCAATACAAACAATATTAACGGACAAGATTGAGGACAGGTTTGTGGTAAGGGTGTGCTAGACCTGCATGTTCTTCTGTTATTCTAACTCATCAGCTAAAAAAAAAGTTCTTCCTGTGCTTTGTAGAGTAATAGATCATAAAATTTACATCACAATATATGATAAAAAATTATGGATTGTGCAGTACAACCTCAAATAGAAGTTAAAGGTACAACATAAAACTCCTAATTCTGTCAAAACACGACTGGGAGGAAACAGAGTTTGTGGGCATTAGTATAAAATATGAGCCCCTTCATGTATTCAGTCTCATTCCCAGGTCCCTCTATCCCGTCCAAGCTGGGTTCGGCTTTATCTAATTGATGCACTGGCCATTGACATGTCCCTCTGCAGTGAATAGGTGACCATGAGGTCATGCTGTTGCTGCTACATCCATCCACACCGAGAATTTATCATTTCATTGTACCATGGGGGCGGGGGGGGTGACTGAAGTATCTAACCATCCATAAAATTTAGCTTGTGCTACTGTTGGAGTACCATTAGTACCGTGTGTATACAGTAATAGTGCTCGAAACTCTTGCTTTTGGTCCTACAATGGAAAGGTTGCCACGCTGCAGCCACTTGTGTATGTACTGTACTACAGTTTTGCTCCATTAAAATCATGGTTAACTAAACTGCCATCATTTTGTCATTGGGTGCCAGCAGGGGACTGAGAGTGAAATTAAGTATTGTAATCATTGCAGCTTCAAGTGTACAAGTCGCCCTTTTTTCATAGTTTGGTGTGGGGGGGACAGGTGTGTTGGTGTATCTTATACGTGAAATTATTAAGTTATATAATTCCACATGTTTGTGACGAAACACTGACAACTGCACAGTGCTCTCTAGGCCTACTCCACACTGCTGTTTGTGCTTTAATTGCAATGTTGCAACAAAGACAGATGTTGTAGACGTATAAGAGTGTATGTTTAAGCTGGCTTCACTCCTATTATTGCTGGTGTGTTTCAGAGAGGACAGTGATTGTGAAATTTCTGAAGTGAGAGGGTGTGCATGTGAGTCTGTCTATGTGTGCGTACATTGGATCTGTGATGTATCGATTGCTCCAGGAAGTGGTATATGATGTTTCATTGCACTTCCTGAGCTGAATGGCTTCACAGACAGTGAAAGAAGCAACAGAATGGGCATTGCTTAGAGGAGAAATTAGAATCTGAAGAAAACACAGAGCACTGACAGACAAATTCATCAAAAGAAAGAAAGACAGAACTCTGTGTGTCTTTAGAATGAAACTTCATCTTTGTTTTCTTCTGCCTCAACATCAGCTAAACCTTCCTTCTTAACAAGCATTCATGTCACTCTGGAAAATCAAGCATGTGTGCAACGTGTTAGGAATAATGTTAATGTCTCCATCTTGTTTCATGATCAAAACAATGGAAATATCCAGGTGAAGAGCCAGCCGTGCTCTGCCATCCCTTTTTTTCCGCTCAATCATTCTACTAATCCAATGGGAGCCTGATGGCACATGACATTCAAATCAAAAGGATAGGTTTTATCAATGCCATTCGAAATATAGCCCTACTGTTTACAAGGCCACAATATGCCACAGACACTGATCTTTCATTGTTTTACATGATGATCCAGTGAGCAAATGTGAAATTTCAAAGTAACATTTCATTATGTTATAGTTACAATACCATTTCATACACAGAATACAGCCTCAAAAAAGTGGCAGTTTGGAACACATAAAGCACACTATCTAAGTCAGTACAGCCACTCCCTTGACCATTGCCACAAATGCAAACTCATACTGGTTCTTTGCCATGTCTGACATGAAGAAGACAAGGAGTTGGATGGGGATCAGAGGCCCTCCTTCTTCCTGTAAGATTTTGAATGAGTCTGGGTCTCCTGTGGGCCAAGGTTCAGCTACTGCTCTGACTTCTGCATGTGCATATCTGTGTAAATGTGGAGCAATGAAATCAGACATACTGAGTCAAGTGAGAGGGCAAGAGGCCACATCAGCCGTGGTAAGCCATCTATATACAGTATATCCCTAACAATGACAAACAAATGCCGTTGATCTCAGATAAACAGATATCTTGCTAAAAGTATTATTCAGTCATTCTTAAAATGAGGATATTAAGAATGTCTTCCTACTTGCTCTGTTTTCGAGGTGGTTATACACTTCCTACATTACCTTCTCTTCGAGATCTACAATTACACTAATGTACAATAATTACACATCAAGTGCTCCAAGATGTTTATTGTCTGCTGTTAGCACTGTGTGAATGCGAACTATTATGGTTAGACCTTATGCTGCTTCGCATTTGCATTTGTGTAACAGTTTACTAGTTTGCTATAAGTGACTGAAAAAGTACATAGCAGGGGATGCAAAAAAGTAGTGTTGCACCGATACAGATACTAGTATGAGGAGGGGCCCCGAAACAGCACTAAAACACTGGCATCGATACCGGTGAGTACTAACAAATAAGGCGCCGATGCCATTTGCCGATACTAGTACAGGTCTTGTCTTTCTCTTGCCTGACATTCACTGCTGTGATTACACATGTTCAGTGCATGCCGAGCCAAGCTATCCAATTGGCAAGGAACGGACGCTCTCGACCAATAGCGGGGAAGCTTTTTTATGTTGAGGAAAAACACACTAGCATGCTACAGGAGTGAGAATGTCAGTGAAATATTTCAACATAGAATCTCCAGCAAGTACAAAAGCAACATGCAAGATTTGCGGTGTGAAAGTTGCAAAAGGTGGAACTGAAATGGCCAGTTTTCAATACCTCAAAGCATCTGCGAACGGGAGGCGGCGGCAATTGCGAATCGCGAATGAAACTGAGATCAGTCACTGGTCAGTTCACTTCAGAGGAGGAACCACTGGGACGAGATGAGTGAAGCAGCGAGAAAGATGTCGAAGAAAATTACCGAAATGACTGTGCTCTGTAGTCTGCCCACTGCCCTTTGTTGACAACATGGGATTCCAGCTTTTTATGGCTCACAAAGTAGCAAAATACAAGGTCCCAAGCCACGAATATATCATAGAGACAGCTGTCCCTGCACTCCGAGGAGCATGTTTCGCGGAAGCTAGAGGAGGTGCAGGCCATAAGCCTCGCTACTAATATCTGTAGAAGCGACGTATCCCCGCTTTCCCTGCTTAGGTTAACTCAGCGGTTCTTAACCTGGGTTCGATCGAACCCCAGGGGTTCGATGACACAGTGTCAGGGGCTTGGGGAGCGTATTGTGGCCAAATTTTTTGGCCAATTGTTTTTTCACTTCTCTTTTACTGGAAATTTTTTTTTTACCTCAGGTAGGCCTTAATGCCATTATCTCTCTCAAAGATACCTCATGTATATTATCTCTTATTTCATCTAATTTTACTTCTTGTTGCACTACCGTTATACAAGCTGTAACTATATCGATGTTGCACTATTTTGACCTTTGAGAGCTAAAACTCAGGTTTCAGAAATGTTTATTCACCTTTTGTCACCAATACCAGGTAGGCAATAAAAAAGTTTACTGTATTCACTCTGAATTAGTCATTTTTCATATTTCACAAATGTTTTCCTGCAGTGCCTGACCAAGCCATGATAGCTGTGATTTGCAACAATTCCAAATGAGTATGCAGTTCTTTAGAAGTAGAAGAAAAAATGGTCTTGTGTTTTGTTTTTTCAAACTACATGGTATCGGTATAGCATCTGTATCGGCCGATACGGCACAGGAATCATAGTGTATCGGAATTAGTATCGGGGGCCAAAATGGTATCGGAACAACACTACAAAGAGGGATGGGAGGAAGGGCATTGATACAAGGGGTTTCACCTCAGTTAAGAATTGTGGCAGTGATGGCAGTATGTGTACAAGCCTACTCTTTCACCACCAAACCTCTCTGGGGAAAATACCCAGAAAGCCCTGGCTGTAGTGCCGGCTTATTTAACCTGAGTAGCAGGCATCCTTCCAGTAGGATCTCTTTCCATCTTGTTGTTTTATTTATTATCTTCATGGCTGCTTCATTTTCAAGAGTGCAGCTAGGATAGCTTTATGAGGGAGATCAGTGACTTGGGCGGAGTATCCAGTCTAGAAGACGCATGTTAACCACATTATGAGCTTTTGTTTCCAGCACTTCATTCCTGCGGAGTAACCTGAGCCTGAGGGGGCCCTAACCCTTAACTGCTTGTGCCATGTCAAGGCCCTGCTTTTCACTCCTCAATTCAAGCTCCTGAAAGGCTACATGTCAGGTATAGAAACACCAGATTTGTTCCATTTTGCCCCATGTTCTTGTTTTCCTTTTGAGTTAAAGCTCAACACTTTTTGTGCCAAAACTTTGACTCATATTTCTGCATCTCCAGTTTAATCCATCCTCTTTAAGCACAACACAGTTGGAACAAGGTGGATAAGATTATTTAGGCAGGTAAATATCTAACTTCTGCTCACAAGGAGAACACAAGCAGACATTCATTGGTTATGTACAGTACATTTTCATGGTGATGGAAAAGACAGACAGTGAACATTTGACACATGAATGCATGTCTCCCTGATGCTGGTCACCAGATATTCTGACACTGTTGAATGACACCAGATATTCTGACACTGTCGGTCTATGGTCAAAACAACACTGTCCTCATTCTGATTAATCAAGCCATCTGACTTTCACGTAAGAAAGATGTGTTGTCACAACTTCAGGTATAGCTTGTCTTTAAAAACCACAGCAAAAAAAACGTTTCCAATAACATGCAGTAGCACACTCAAAAGACTTGGTTTGTTTTTAACGAAGACTTTCACAAGCAGAGTTAAATGGAATGGCTCTATAGGCTGCACCGAACCAGACAAGAAAGATTCAACCATCCTTAAGCGACCAGACTAAAAAGTGCCTATACATTTCATACGTATTCATCGTGCAGTTTATCTTCTTGTCCTATTGTGACAGGCCATGTTACAATAGACTGTCACAATTATGACTATAGTAAGTTTTCTTTCCATTACAGGAAGTTTTTCCTCACCACTGTTGCTCCTGGGTCTCTGTGTACCCATCCCATAGACCTTGACTGAATGTTGAAGAGCTCTACCTGCTCCATCTTGGAAAAGGGCCTTCAGATAACTTCTGTTGTGATTTGGCACTATTCAAATTCAATTGACCTGACTTGATAAATTACTATTTTCATTCCATTGTGCACCAACAGTGTACCTTGCTAGAGTCACACTGCAGGCCATAGTGGCCGAAGTCAAACTTCTTTGGCCATTTGTTACTTTGTACGTGTCTGTCTTAATGCCATGAATCTGCTTTGAGGTTGTTTTCTAAATGCAATCTTGGTCACTTTCACATTTGGTCCTAAATCATGTTAGTATCTGATCTTTCTCAAAGCAACCCTGGCCTCAGTCATTTCACCTGACTTCACTGAAGTTAAAACAGGAAGGCTGGATGCAACAAAATGAAAAGAAACGCAGGGTGATCCTATCCATAGTGAAAAAACAGCTGAGACCAGAATATCAGAACTTGTGCTTTCACATCAGCATTAATTGTTCAATTTATGTGGCACAGATTTTGTTTGGTAGGTATCAAAGCTTGAACTAAACTCTTGAACTTAACAAGTGAACTTTTTGCCTGTAAATGAGGAATTTGATTCTCTTGCTAAATGAATATCCAATGGTGCCAAGAGCATCAAAATCAGAATCAGAAGAAATAAAACGGAAGTCCTGAGGAGAAGGTTCTATCAAACATGACAAAAAATACAAGAAATACGAGATGTTATTTCCCCTTACAAACATTAGTATGTGAGCCAAAAACTTTTCAATCTTACAATGTCTTGCTCTGCCTTCTTGCAACCACGGTGTTTTGCTGTGGTCTCTTGCTTGCTTGTGTCTTCATAACTACTGAATTAATCTCATGCACAGAGCAACAAAGTGAACATGCTGAACTGAATGTATGAGCCTGCTGCTAATACAAGACAGCTGCTTGTGGAAGAAACATTTAGTTGAAACTAGAGCTGTCCGATAATATCTGCCCACCGATATTATCGGCCCGATATTACCATAAAATTGCAATATCGGTATTGGATTTTTTTGCTTTAAAACCGATAAAATAAAAACCGATAAAAATGCAATAATGACACTGAAATAGTGCCTATGTGCTCCTGAAGCATTTACTGGCGCACATATCGGTATCGGCTGATTTCGGTATCGGTAAATTGAGAGTTGGAGAATATCGGCATATCGGATATCGGCAAAAAAGCCAATATTGGACATCCCTAGTTGAAACTGAAGGTAACTGCTCGGTTGTTTATTTTAAGTTGTGAACAAGTTTTCTGAACGGGTAGCACCTATAGTTTTGTTCCTGTACAACCAACGAGTTATGTTTCTACTTTTGGGCAATATTGTCTGAAAGCTCACAGCTGCAGTAATGGCACGATATTGGGCACTATCAATTCAGCAAAATCTGGGGAATAGACAGCAATAGTTTTGGTTTCCTGGCAACAAAGGCCAAACGTGGGTTGAAACCAAGCTTATCTGTTGCTATGCCTGCAATGCTATGTCTGCCATTAGACAAGTTGACAAGCACCTTGGCTGACACATTAAATCAGAAGCACTGCTAAAAGACAGAGGTAATTCTATCAAACACTATGTTCAAGAAAGAAAGAAAGGCAGTGTTTGGGCCATGCTAATGCTGAGAGGGGGTGCGCCCAGGATTGCGCGCAGTTTTCCGTCAGTTGTCGGGGGTGGTGTAGAGCAGCAGGTCCGCCAGCAGTCCTCTGTGAGTTGTCGGCTGGGGGAAAGGCAGGTGGGGCAGGTCGGCAAGCAAGCACTCCTCTGAATTGTCAGGGGCCCAAAGATTACTTCAGTTGATGGGCTGTTGACTATTCAATCATCCAACCGCAACAAGTTCCATTTGAGACAGCCACAGAGATACAAATCCAATGTGGCGCTTTCACCTGGATGTAGAAAACACCACAAAGCTTGACAACAGAAAAGAATTGGGCTGCTTCAGTCAGAGAAGACAGTCCATATATTACCCCACTTCTCTCTACAATCACTCACTACCTACCTCCTGCAAATTTGGCACACATCAAGAACTCCACTCTGTTCCTATTGTCCCAACACTCCAATGTACTACTGGCTTTTGGGATAACACTGTGAGGATGTTATCCACTCGATGCCACTGTCTATTGCAGCGTATGTTTATGCTCACTTCAGTACTTAAGAGAGGGACTAAGGGGTGGGATGCTGGCGGTGTGGTGTGTAGCCTGTGTGTGGGGGGCTGAGTTGGTGAGGTGGCTGTTATCATTGTAGGAGACGGCCAGATGGGGATGGAAATGAATAAGCAGTGAGCTCATGCTAATCTCTTCCTACAGCTCATACGGACACTAAACAAAAGCCCATACTTGTAATCACTCACACACACACCAGCACAAGCTTTACCAACCCTATGCTCAATCACACAACAAATGAAGTTATGAATAGCTTTGCTATTGAAAAATTACAGATTGCTTATAAAGCTGAGGTCTAAAGAATGTACAGCCACAGAAGCTCCAAACCAAGCATTCAATATACTGTACATCTAGGCACAGTGTATGTGTGTCTGGCTGTCTGTGTCAAGCCATCTGCCCTGTAATGGTCACTCAGTAGCACATGAATGCCATGTACACCTATAGCAAGGCAAAGCGAGATATCGGTCATCCTCTAAAGGGAGAGAAAGGTCAGGCAGTTGAAAGGTTTCCCACTATTCTTAACATAGAAGCACATGCATGGAAGGTTTATGGGGGCTGGGCCAACAACCAGAGGCTATGACCAATGTCATATCAAGAGGGGTTCTCAGGCTGATGGAGCTCATGTTCAACATTCCCCACTTCACTCAACATGTTGTGCATTATAGATACAGGGAGATAAAATGTGTGCAAAATGGTTGGCCTAATCTAAGGGAAGGTACCTGAGCATTCATATAACCAGACCATTTATCACTCAAATACAGTATTTATCATGCATGGAATCCCTATCCAAGCAGTGGAGGAGGCAACTTATGGCCCAAATGTAAGAAAACGACGACAGATACACGTAATTAATCCGCTGGAGGGGAAATTACATAGTTTTCACTCTTACTTACATGTAGGGCTGGGCGATTTGGCCTAAAAAAAAATCTCTGATTTTTTTAAGAAAAATTCGATTTTCGATTCGATTTTCGATTTTTTTTTCAATGCACTTAAAAACAACTGCAGACATCTGACATATTGTCAAAGTGCTACTTTATTGCTGTGGTTGTCCTCAGAGTAAAAATGCATATAAACAATCCAAAATTAGAAGTAAATGAGGCTCTGTCATTGAGCACTTTCAAGCTTTTACCCAGGTTTAAGTTTTCAAGAGTGCAACAGCAACTTCACAATACCTTAAATGATCTGATTAGGAACAGATAACTACAAAGATTACTGTTTAAAGAAATCTTAGCATAGTGCAAATAAAACATTAAACGTGTTGCTTAAATGCCTGTGGTAGACATAACCTACTCAAAAGGTAAACAAATGTAAACAAACTTTTATCTTTAACAAACAAAATATGTGCTTATTATATCTCTGACACCTCCTCCAGCTCAGCGCAGATCTTTTGCCGAGTGGCAGTGTACAGGTGAGGCAGCGCTACGCTGGCGAAACACTTGCGACTGGGTATCGTACCTAGCATCTAAAACTTTCAACACGTGATCAAAGCCTCGCTTTTCAACAGAATAAACTGGCAACATGTCTGTGGCAACATAAGACGTGATGGCCTCTGTAATCGCTTTCCAACGCGCTCCATTCTTATCATAAGGCACACA
>OMPJ01016050.1:0-23465 GCA_900312935.1 Carapus acus | reverse complement strand
ATCAGCCGGGCTAATCAGCAAACGGCGGAGTGGATAAGATGCTGACATCACGCGTCGCCGCTCCAAACTTCTCCTCAGCCCTCTTTGCGCAATCGCCGAAATGGGTGTTGTGATTGGGCGCTCCGGAGTGTTTTGCTGACGGCGTCGCCGGTTTGTTGCCTCATTAATCCGACAAAAAAAAAAAAGTGCAACTTTGGAGGACAATCGACGATTTGGTGGCTTAGCGGCAGCAAAACGAGGGGACAGCCGCGTTTCTCCCAAATACACACACACACATGCTGGCGTCATTGCCTGACACAGCTGCTAATGATACACAGACACGCACACACACACACCGAGTCTCTAGCTGACCCCCACATTGTGACCTCGCCACTTGCCGGTCACATTTGGCTCGCTTAAAAATCCCCAAATGTTCCGAGCTTGGCACAGGACCTGGAGACAACCTCCTTATTCATTTATTTACTTATTTATCTTTCTTTTATTTACCTGGCACTGGCACGCCAGTTGCTTCTAGGCTCCCTTTTTTTCATCCCCATCTCCTCCATCTCCTCCCCCTCCTCTCGCCCTCGCTCCGCACTTCTCTTTCCCTTTCTTTCCCTCGTTTGCCCGACGCCTCATTACATCTTATCTCAACCTCTCTCATTCTCTCCTCCATCTCTCATTGGCTGTTTTCGCCTCCTAATCTCGATTCCGCTCCCCCCAACCCCCACGCGCTGTTTGCAAACCTTTTTTTTTTTCTTTTTCCCTTTTCAGATTGGACTGACCCCATCGTTGCCCCGGCAGTTTGGTCGTCCAAGCGCTGCGGAAAATAGCAAAACAATACACAACGAGCGCCTCTCAGCAGCTGGAGCGTCTCTCCGTTGTTTCAGATTGGGGGAACACGGCAGACAATGAGGCAATTGAATGAGAAATCATAATATAATGCGGCGTCAGGAGAGGTCCACCATTCGCGCGGCGGAGTGGATTTTGAGATAAGGGCGCTAGATTGCGAGGGGCCTCGGGTGAGAGCGCGGCGGGGCGTGCTTATTTACATTTACATTATCTCTATTCATCTACACCAATGGGCCCAAATTGCTTTTATAGAAACAAGCGTGAATCTCCCCCGAGCTCCCGTTTACGAGCTCTCAGCAGCCGAGAATCAATGAGGATGGAATAATCTGTGTGTGTTTGTTAAAGCGCGGGGCACACACACACACACAAACACAGGTTGTGTTTATTGGTTATATAAGAGAGTGAGCGACATTGTGGGCGAGGGGAAGGTGGAGGTTGTTGATGTTTTTGGTGTTTTTTTTTTTTTTTTGCCTCGAAAGCTCCTCAAATCGAAGGAAACCCCGGCGAGTAGATTTGGCAGCGGGAGTGTGTTGTGGTCGAAGATGCGTACAGGAAACCGGTAGACGACGCAATACTATCCGATATTTGCCGTACGTCAATTACTCGTGAGAGGGAGCGAGGAGTGAGGCAGTTTTTTATGTCAGCAGGCCTCAGACGGACAAGCAGCCACAAGCAGCCATGCTGGGACTCGTTAGCAGGCAGAAGGTGGGAACGTGGGAAGCTATCGGCCGATTGCTGGATCCGCACTGCCCCCTGCAGGCAGAAAGGGGTAGGACATGCATTTGAGTGAAATGGATGGAGAATGATAATGCTGTGTGTGTGCGCGCGTGCGTGATTGCACGCGCATGTGTGTGTGTGAGCGGCCATAGGCTCAACCCACCGCTGTGTATCTCCCTCAAGCACAGACGTGCACTCAATTACCCATTACTTCTCTGTCCTTTTTCTAAAGACAGCCGTGCACACACACTCCTACACACACTCACTGACACACACACACATGCGCACACACATAGCTCCAACATCTTTATTGGCCCCTCAAGCTTTTCTGACAGGTTGGATTTGGATACAGGGAGAGAAAGAGAGAGAGCAGGAGAGAGAGAGAGGTAGAGAGAGTGAGGGAGAGGGAGAGGGAGAGGGAGGGGCGGAGGGCGAGCAGAGGCTGTGGGGGCACTGCAGTACTTTGACTTGGTTGATATCTGCGGATTAAACAAATACAAACCCTGTGGTAACATTATCGCTATCGCCGCCCATTTATCGCAGTAATCAGTCTCCATCCTGAGCGGGTACCGAGCCTTCGTCCTCCTCCTCCTTCCACTTCCTACTCCTCCTCTTCCTCTTCTCCTGCAGTGTCCGGCATCCTGCAGTCAGCTTTCCTGCACCAAAGCCTTCCGGGTTTATGCAGATGATCTCACATAGACATAGACCAGCACACACACACACACCTACACACACAGGTACAGTCAGTTTGTTTCTTACTTTACTTAAGTTATGCCTGTGTAAGGCGTGGATATGGGAGTATTCCCCCTCTGGGTTCCAAAAAATATTCTGATTCAAATTCTGACCCGGATCACCAACACATCAGGAGGGCCTAAGCTCCATTAGTGACCATTTCAACTGGGATTTTCACATGATTCGTCAGTTTTTTCCCCTCTTTTTTCCCTAACCGTAATTAAGAAACTATCCATTTTGCCTAGAGTTTTGGCAATGCAAGACGATGTAGAGGATCTGAGATAAGATAAGATTTTATGGCATTAATCTCACAGGAAGAGAGAGAGAGTTTGATATTATCTGGGATCACAGTGGCAAAAGCATAACAGGACTAAAATAGAGAGTAATGTTGCGCTCAGAGTGTAAATCTTGCAATGTGGCGGCTGTTAATCAAGAGTGTATCGCTCACTGCTGGCAAATTACTTATTGGAATCAAATAATACTTGTGACACAGCAGCAAAACGTCAAGTTTGTATTTAGCGCCTGGCTGCTGTGAGTGAGTTTGTTGTTTTCCACCGAAGCAGGTTCTCCCACGAGGCGCAATTTGGCATCTTTGCTTTCGCTGTGTAGCCAGGAACGCACCGCAACACACGAGATAACAAGTTTGGGCTGAGCAGATTGCAGCGAGAGGCTCGGCGACGCCTCGCCTCGCAGAGCCGAGCCGGGAAACCTTTACATCTGGAATGAGGGGAAGGGAGAGAAGAGGAGAGGAGAAGAGAGGAGAGGAGAGGAGGATAATTATTCAGCGCCAGGCCTTCAAAGCAAAATATTTATAGGCCTCGTCGCCCCTCACGCTCTCCGCTAAACTACCACGCTTCTCTGATCAGCCACTAATTTGCCGACATACTCGTGGGCTCGGGGCGTGTAATAGCGCCGCGGCTCTCCGCTGGTGTGAAAACGCAGCGGAAATCAGGAGCGGAGATGAAACGCTCGATCTGCCCGGGAGCGACCCGCGGTGTGGACAGAGCCGGGCGAGCTAGCGGACGGCGCGGCCCGGCCCGGCCCGGCACGGCACGCAGCGAGGGAGGCGGTTTGTGCTCGCTCAGTGCTTTCTGGCCCCCAGGATAGAGATGATTCACCTCGTCGTCTCAGCCTCCGTTCTTTAAAAAACACAATGTGACATTATGTTCAGCAGAGAGAATCACTTAACATTTACGGAAACGGTGCATCGGGCTAATTGGAGGGACGGAGACTACGCGGGGGACGGGGTGGCGGGGGGTGTATTGTGGTGTTTGTGTCTGTGCCTGTGTGAGTGTGTGTTTTGCCAGAGGATGCAAATATCTCCACTTGCAGGATTTGTGCTCCAATTAAATGAAAAATTGCCTCCACTCTGTATGTAAAACTACAGCTCCCTCTCATTTGATGAGAGCCAAAAATGGCTTAGTTGGTCTAAAATCAAAATATGAAGTCTCAGTAATTTGTTCATTTCCAAAAAACTGTGCAAATAAATTGTGGAGTGGTCCGTGTTTTGTGCATGAATGCGCCGCGAAGGCCGAGGTCAACAGGTGCGCTGCTGCAAAAAGTGAAATACTGAACAAACTAGATCTTTTTCTTCAATTTTACTTCTTTGGGCAGTAATAGAAAACATCAGATTTAAGAGCTTACCTTGTTTCAAACACAATCTACTGTGAGACAATGGACCTGTGCGCATGCCTGTGTGTGTGTGTGTGTGTGTGTGTGTGGGTTTGTGTGTGTGCCTGGCATCTTCCAACATGGTGTTATGACACGAGAACACCAGAATCATTTTTGGTCAGCGGCCAGCTCACTGTGGGATGAGGAACGAGAGGAAAAGTTGGGAGGAAATACAGTACATCCGCTTGGTCAAATATTGATTTGGTTGGAAAGTGCGTGTGTGTTTGTGTGTGTGTGTGTGTGTGTGTGTGTGCTTATGTGAGCGAGAGCGCCCTCGGCTACACTTCGCAGCCTCGCCTCCTCTCAACTGTATCATCATTTGTAATAAATAGTGAATTTCATATAACTGCAGCAGGCACATGAGCAAAAGCCTCATTAGTCTTTGCTCTGATTTCTGCTCATTCGTTTGTGATTCATCGCTGGAATTTGGGCTGACGATGGTGATAAGTGGCGCGGGTGTGACTGCTAATATTCTAGGTCTTTATCCCACAATTAATACCCAAAGACGCGCTCGGCAGAGAAGAACGGGCCAAAGTTGAAAAATAAGCTACATTTGATGCACAGTGTGAGCCCAAACATTTCAAAATGAAAGTATATTAGCTCTTGCAACACATTTGCACAAGGTCTAGAGTTGTAATCGATAGCCTACAGGGGGCGCTTTGACAGATGACGGGCCGTCAGATGGTATGCCTGCTTTGGTGGTGATGAGTATTAAAACGGTGTTTTGACCCACGCCGAAATAAGTCATTAATCAACAAACTAGCTATCGCAACTGAGCAGCGATGCTAATTTTTCAAAGCTTCCTCTCGCTCCCAACGCGGGTGGAGGCACTCATGAAAGTAATGACATTAGATATGGCTCCATTCCATTAAGGTCTGGCACCGCCTCGCCTTGGTGGAGCGCGGCCATTACTTATCTTTAAAGTTGCACTTGTATTGTTTGGCATCATTAGCTGGCAACATAGGCAATCGCTCAATTTAGCGTTCCAATTGCAGAGATTTTGCATTTATTTCAACAAAGGTGGGAGGAAAATGTCCCGCTTGTGTGTGTGTGTGTAGCTTTCCGGGTTTTTTTTCTGGTATGCTAAAGATGTTAAAAGTCAATAAGCAGCAACGTGCCTGCAGCAATATCACCTGGTGTCATCGACGTCGGCACCAAGATGGAGGGAGCCGCCACTGGGTTTCTTGTGCGTGTTGTGTGTGGGTATGAGTGTGTGTGTGCTGTGCTGTGCTGCGCGTGAACACACCTGCATGACAGAGTAACAGCATTACTCCGGTGTTTTGCCCAATAGAAGCACCCAGGGCGAAGCAAAGGGAGTGATCTCACTGGAACAAGTCACACACACAACACTTCATCTCCGAGCAGCCTGCGGGACATCGCCGATCGATGACCCAGGAGAGCGTCGCCATAATGAGCGAAGAAGACGTCGTTCCGGACGCCGCCCAGCCCTGGAGGACCAACCGGGACATTGCGGTCAGGAGGGAGCACGGAAGCAGCGGCGGGTCTCGCTGCTGTGATATCACTCATTAACATCACCACCAAAGACAATAAATAAAGTATCCAAAACGTTCCTGTGGTGACTTGAGTTTATATTTTCAGTAGGGATGGAATATCCACAGTCATCACACTGCCATGGTCACGTGGGCAGCTCGCTACTAATGAACACTGGGTGCACTAACCTGGAGATCAAACAGGGGGCGCTGTTTGTAAATGTGGGGATAGTTTTTGTGCATCACAAATTTGTGTTTATTTCATATCAGTGTTATCTCCCCAGATCTGTGCGCCAAGTACACATGAAGGTGTTTTTTCTTTTGCAAACAATGTGTGAGGTAAAAAAAAAAAAAAAAACATGTTGATGAAAAGTATCAGCTCAGTCTCGATAAAATGTCTCATAGGACAGTCTTATTGAACAGAAAATCGATGCAACCAATCAAAGCATGGGAGAGGCGGGGCTTTGGGAAGATTGACAGTTGATCAAACAGACCATTATCTTAACTTCGAAGACGTACATTTTAACATTCAGAAATATTTACAACACATAATAGGAAACATTTGTTGTTTGAGATTCAATCATCACATGTGTAAAAAAAAATCAACCAGAGTGCTGAAATGTTTAGTGAGAAAATGGGTGGAAATAAGGGTAAAAATAAAACTAATCACCGCCTCTGCTACTTGTGTTCCATTTAATAATACAAAGCAAGCAACGTGCCATTTTGTGTTTTATTTCCAAATGAGGGGGTCCTTTAGTTTTCGTGGTTTGTTTTTGTGGCTCTGGGCTGTAATGTGTGGAATCAGATGAGACAAACTCAATTATACTTAAAACACTTTTTATTGTGCGGTTTCAATTTCTTTTTGTAGAAAAAAAAAGACATCTCTAGCTCGCCAGTTTGCTTTGAAGATCCGCAACTGTGTGCTATTAAAGAGTGATATTTTGCACATAGTCGACCCAGAATTTTCCGCTCTGGGTGTCAGCCGAGACGTTTGGATCTATTTTCTTCCCCCTCGAGCACATCCTCCAACACACCGGGAAACTTGAAAGTGGGGCACCGGTAGAAGCCGACGGGTGTTTTGGGCTTTCCGTTTTATGCTATTTTAGCCAGCGGAGTTGGAAAATTTGGGAGAAAGTTTGGCTGGTGGCACAAAGCAGCTGCCTCGGAGCGGATTTTACCTGCTAGAAATATCACTGTAAAAAACACGCACAATGTAAACAGCTGGAGGTATAGAAAAATGTACACATACATACACTGAGAAAACATTTCACTGACAAATGAGGGAGGAGAAGCTTTACGTTGCTGCTGGTGCGACTGATTCCGACATGATTTAGTGAAAGTGAGTGAAAAGCAGCGGCGCCGAAGCTAAACTGCATTACAGCGAGATAGCAGGAGACTTTTCCCGTGTCGAGTTGGGATGGTTCGTTTCATGATCGGTATCAGGTTTAGCAGGTTGGTTGTGCAAAAACGATCGCAATGATGAGGATTACGAAATCCTGTCGGGTGAATGCGCGCGTGTATCTGTACAAACTCACAGTCGAGTGTTAGGGCAGAGGCGTACAGGAGAGTGTTTACACGTCGATAAAAAGCCGCTTCAGTCAGACGGCGCGGCCCCCGGGCCGTCACAAACACTGATACGTGCCAAAGCAGAATGAAAATCTGAGCGTGGTGCTGGTGAGGGAGCGAGTCACAGTCGCTTGTCTTCAGAGTCGCCTCAAGAGTTTCAGTTCAAAATCTGCTTTGTAGCTTTTGAGCAGGTCTCTCATTTCCCACGATGCTCCTCAAACAAGTCCATCTTTCCATCCCCGTCTTTCCGTCCCTGCGTCCGGTGACCGTGCATCCAATTGTTGAGAAAACACGGCAACACGAGACAGAGGAGGATGGATTTTAGAAAAGTAAAAAGTAAAAAGTAAATCTCTGTGGCCACATGCAGCTAAAGGACGACGTCATGTGCGTCCCCGTTTGGCCGCTGCCGGCCGGCGAGAGGTGGGAGGGGCTTCTTGAAAAAATCTGCGGAGGTGGAGAAGAGACGGTTACACAGAGGCAAACACACAGGACAAGACAGAGGGGAGGGGGCCATGAGCCATGACAGAGAGAGAGAGAGAGACAAAGACAGAGAGAGAGACAGAGACAGAGAGACAGACAGACAGAGAGAGAGAGAGAGAGGGAGGTGGAAGAACAATCACAGGTACAGGTAAGTCGAGTGTATGATCTGATGAAAATGGCCGCCATCGTGAAGGGTCCACGCAACGAAAGCAGGAAGAGATGTTTGTTAGTTTGAATCAGAGTTTCCTCCCTGCGCTGGCCGGAGTCTCATTTTGTCCCGTCCCTGGTCTCACCGCACCGGAGGAAACACTGAGAGACAGAGTACGATACTTCCCCGCCAGCGAGCGAGTGACTGAGCGAGGGAGCGGACAGGTGGCGTGGAGGACATAATGGAGGATGTCATTCGTGGTAGCAAACTGACAAGCATGACTCTGGAAGCAACGCTTTACCGGAATGTCTCGTGTCTCCGAGCGGCTCGAGTTTAGGCAGGCGAGAAACTTTGGGCGTGGCCCATCCCACTACAAAGAGACAAGACAGAACAGGCCGGGTCAGCCAGTGGACAGGGGCCCGGTCCTGTGCTCGTGTGTCCCCCTCAGCCCCACGGACAGCCGGCGTCCCCCTCTGCCTCAGCCGGCCCGTCTGGGGACTGACCTGGAGGGACCGGTGGGGGTGTTGGGCTCTCCACCACGCCGTCCTCTGACTTCAGAGGGTCCACGCGGTGCTTCCTCTTCAGGTGCAGTTTCCTCAACGACTTCTTCTTGTTGGGCTCACCGGAGGAGGCTGCATGTGGAAGGAGACATTTTAGGGACAGCCACTGGAAACGTCTTCTTTAATCTTATCACAATCATCTTGATTATCACACGACAGACACACTGGACATGCATGAGGAGACACTGAAGAATAAATGAGGAGTGAAATTGTGAGGAAAAAACACAAACTTGCCCGATCCTGCGTTCTCAGGCGTCTGCCTTGTGCCATCCACCTCCTCTTCGTTCTCCTCTTCGCACTCGTCCACCTCATGATTCTCATCCATCTTGGGGGTGTCTGTTCCACCTTCCTCCATTTTTTTGCTCGCCCTCTCTCTGTCCTCGTTCTGGATTCAAAGTCAATGTTACGGCAAAGCAATCACAACAAAAACCGTAACAAAAAAATTATACTAACAAAGAAGGACAAATTCACACCTCTGTGATCACGTCGCTTATTGGCTGGAAGGGGCTCTGCACACTCCCGTCGTCGGGCTCCTCCTCTTGTATTTGCCGGCCTTCGCGCTCCGCCTCTTCCCGCTCCTGCCTCTCTCTGCAGGTGAGACAAGATGTGAAGACATTTGTTTGGAAAATGCCCACGAGCTCCTTCAGTTCGTCTCTCCCTCCCCTCACCGTTCCTCTCGTATCCGCCGCACTCGCTCCACCCGCTCCTTCCTGTCCTGCTCCTCCTGGGCGCGCTGCTCGGCCGTGTCTCTCTGCACGCGCTCCGTGATAGCCTCGTAGTCCTTGGCGATGTTGTTAAGGAGCCAGTTCAGGCCGCTCTTGATGGACTTGTCCACCTTCTTGCCGTAACCGAGGACGGCAGAGCAGGGCTCCTGGGGAGGGGGACAGGGAAGAGGGGTGAGGGGCGCCAACACTAGCTGGATCTTTCTTTTTTCACCCTGGGGGCTGATTATGTGACGTGAGCTGTAAAGGTTGAGAACCGTTTAATCGCTGAAGTATCAGATGTTGAACTATTAGCCAAATGTCACAAGTGTTTTATGGCCGACAAGCCCCAAGTGAAAGGTCACACATCAGTAGCACGCACTTCCCACACTCTTGCTTGCTTCAACATCACCTTTTCCCCTTTTCCTTCTCTAATCTCTCTCCAGTCTACGTTGTGGTAAAGCAAAGTTTCTTTGTTTTTGTCTAAACTGAAGATTGGCTTCAGGTGGACGCAATGTCCAGGTGTCCTACATGTCACACAAAGGTGGCACCACTCGACAGCTGCAGAGCCACTCACAATCTGACAGTGACACTTATTCTCATTGACCAGCTTCTCCAGGGAAAGGTTTTCAATAATGTCTGCTTCAGCCAGCGCCCCCTCCTGGTCCTGTTTGTTGGCCAGACTGAGGGCAGAGAAGACAGCAAAAGAAGAGGAAAAAGATAGAGGAGAAAAAGAAAAGCTTTTACTGTCATTGTGCAGCACAACAAAAGAATTATGGCACAACAAAATTATGGGTCACAGCAAAGGGGTGTCAGTGACTGCAGAAATGTCTTTAAATCTCAAAATATACTTTAACAATCTGAGCACTCACACAAGCACAGGCTTGCCAGCGATGCGAGGGTGCTGGAGGACCTCGGCCATGGTCTCCCTCGTCTCTTGGATGCGCTCAACGTCGCTGGAGTCCACAACGAAGACCACGCCATGCGACTCCGAGTAGTAGTTCTTCCAGATGCCCCGGATCCGCTTCCCGCCTCCGAGGTCGAAGATGGTCACCTCGAACTTGCCCTGTTTCATGTCCACCTTGGAGAAGCCAACAGTGGGAGCCACGTCCTGGGGATTTTCTGGAGAGGGATCAAACAAAAATGGAAAAATTAGCAGGCATGTAACACTGATTTGAAAGACCACCAAAGCGAATGGTTCTGACCTCCTTGGATTCCTCGGACTGTGGCCGTCTTCCCAGCGTTGTCGAGTCCCACCATAACCAGAGTCACTTTCCTGTGCAGAAATAGAAAGTGCAACATTTTCTTAACCTCGGTCTTGACCATTCCACAGGACTCCCCGGTCTCCTGCTTGTGTACTTAACTTTTACACCGACGTGTAACTTTTTGCAAAGACATCAAGCGCACAAACCAGCTCTTCCTCCTCTGCAGCCACCTGGCCTTTATCAAGCTCATCCATGGGAATAGTGTGAGTCACAGCCTCGAACCGATAACCCCATGTATGTTCTCATTGCTACCTTTAAGGCAACAAGCTCCAGGGAGCATGCACAGTACAGGCAGTGGCACAGGATTACGAAGGGATTGTGGTCTAAATCCCACGGATCAGGTGCCTCATAACTACCACGTGCATCCTGTGGCCCTACCTGCCACTTTATACCCAGAAACTTCAACATCCATGGAAGTCTACAGATGTGGTAGTGGCGGGTACACACACAGCTCATTGGTGGACGGACAACAATGTCTTATCACTCATAGGGAAAAATATTCACTGAGGACCACAGAGGAAAAGGGATGTGCGGATGACTGTTTTGGTTGTTCAAGTTGATGTTCTAATGAAAATGTGAGATGTTGTAATGAAATGATAGGCTTTTACCCAAAATTGAATTCTTTTCTCAGACAACTGATACATTTTCCACAGATAAGAGTCAATTGGTAACTCTGGGTAAGCGCAGCACATCTTGACACATATTCATTTCCAAGAAAACATCTCACTAAAACTCAAATGGTTCAATCACGTATAATACCAATACATGTTTACAACCACAGCATTGACATGCAGTAGATTCTAATACTGGGTCATCATTTGTCAATAGTTTTTAATGAGATGAAGAAATGACAGATTGACATATGAGTGCAGTAAGCAAGTCAAGTCGAGACAGCAAACATGTTGATGGCTAATAAAGTAGATTAAAGATGTCTAAGTATGATGTGAGTGTAATGACAACTTTAAGAAAGTATTGAGTATTGCTTCACTGATTTGAAAAACAAAACAGGAATGTTATAGTACATAGCAGCATGTTATAACGACCAATATCTGCCCCTCCTTGTATGCTATTAAGGTAGAGAAAGGCAGATCTCTACTGTATTTCGGCAAAAGAAAATTGTGACTTCTATGTGCACTTGAGGATGTACAGCCTGTCGCACCGGGTGGCGTTGACACATCGTGTCATGGAAAACGAGGTAGCAAGAGAGAAATCTCTGTAGGAGATGTAAAGAGACAAGAAGCTTGTGCCAAAAGAGGCTGACTAACCTGGCAGGCTCTCGCCACCGTTTCAACCAGCTGCAGCAGTTCGCCATCAGACTAAACATCGCAGTCCGGCTCCGAATTTGTGGCGATCAACCGGTCATGAAGTCCCCAGGGGTTTTATACACACACACACACACACACACACACACACCGACGACCTGTGGCAACGGTTCCCCACGTAGTATAGCCACATTAGCAGCTTCACTGCTTCATTCTAATACTGATAAATGACCAAAACCGCCCGGTGTTGCCAATTATGTACAGTCATCGATTATCTTCACTGCCAGGCAGTCGAACGCACACTTAAGAATTCATCGAATTTTAGAAAAGTAAAAAGCTAATTGGGGTAAAGATTACGATGCGTGCATATGGTTCGTTCTAATGACAAAAGACGCGTGATCGGATTTCACTGTGTATCAGCAAGAAACGAAATCAATTGCGTTGTCGTAAAATTACTCATACGATTTCATAAGTTGTTGCTACAGTTAGCGACGCATTAGCTAATTAGCTTTAGCCGATTTGTTTACGCCGTTTGTTTCTGCTGCTAGGCTGCGTACGTCTTCACGTACTACGTCTTCTTCGCTCCTTAAAAGGGGATTCAGGAGCGCCCTCTGTTGTCCATATTTAGCAAAACATGAAGAAATACAAACGCCCATGCAGTACACACATGGAAAATCAATGAATTGCCACACTCAAGAAATTGATTCACTCCATGTTGAGTTTTATTTGTAGAATTAAAATGTCTACTCATAGTTATTGAAAAGGTGAATGCATCATTGACGTGCTGAATCTCAATTAATTTTCATGTCCTTTTTTTGTGGTGTTTCTTTTTTTATGATTTGATAGTTAAAACCCAGGACAGAATTAGGACAAAGCTCATAATCAAATCGAAATTACTTAATCAGTTTTTTTCTGAAAAATCTTAAATATTAAGTGCCAAAGTTAAATTACACATTTGAATTGGATAAATTCTGCAACACAGCTCAAATTTTCAAAATCTTGCGCCGTTACCGCAGTAACGATAGCAAAATGCACCAACTACGTCACATCCGCGACCTATCCACAACACCAGGCCAGTCTGTGAAAATGTAGTCTGAAAGCGGTCAGTGGCACAATTAAGGCTGCGGACCAATGCTGTAATATACCTGAAATTGAAAAAAAAATGAGACGCAAATCCCCAGTTGAGGGTACTTTTGACTGAAAGTCTGTGTCCTAACCACTAGGTCATCACGTGACTCAGACATGGGAACAAATAAGCAAGTTGCCGCTCAGCAGGTTCATCAGCACACGCACAGAGAAAACACAACAGAACAATCGCAGAGAGGAAGAGGAACGCTGCGTGGGTTTATTTTCACAGCAAAAAAAGGAGACAACAGCAGAGTGTGGGATTTGTAAAGAGATAGTCAGGTGTTGTGAAAATACTACCAATTTATATAAATATGTGGAAAAAACATCCAAAAAGAAAACATAGAGCAAACAAAACAGAGAGCCCCACCACAAGATCCCCAGTCCAGAGGCAGAGGTCATTGGCAGAGGCCTTCCAGCATGGAGAGAATAGGTACAGTAGGTTAGAGTGTTGAAAGTGAAACAGTTGATTTATTACTTAAGCTACAGTTGATTTATTACTTAAGCTAACTCTAAAAGTATGAATTACTCTATGGCTTCGATGAGATGCAATTTGTACTTAAAATGACTTTGGCAGTTTTTATTTAAGATTTTTCAGAAATTCTTTTGGTGAAAAATCATTCTACTCTATTTCATTTCTATTCAATTATAAACTTTGTCCAAACTCTGTCCTGGATTTTAACTGTTTATGATGTATTTTTTTTCTAAAAAGGAAATGTGACACATTCACCTTATTTATTGAAAAGTATTGGTATCGGCATTGGTATCTGCGATACTGGTCCGTTGATAGTTGGTATCGGATCGATAAGAAAATGTGCAATATCGCACACTACTACTGCGCATGCGTGCTGTTGATTTGGCTCAGCGAGCTGCTGCAGGAAACTTCCGGTGAGCGACTCGCCGCTAATTGCTGCACGCATTCTGGCTGCAAAGCTCAAGACGCACTCGCTACATCATCTCAGGTATCATTCTCCATTTTTGAACGTCAGAGTTAGCGATCGACTCTGTTTTGCATCCGTATCAGCACAAGGGGTGCATAAGATAACACGAGATAACTTTCAGCATATTGACTTTGAATTAGAATCCACCAAACTGGTTATTATGTCAATCTCGGTTATCGGTTAGCCGCAAAAATGTTGAACTACAGACGTTATATGTCACAATTATGTGTGTCAACAGTGTTATATGCCCTTCGATGAATGAATGATTGTAAATTTATTCAATATACGCTGAACATACTTTCCCCGACACATCTTACCGGTTGTACAAGTGTGTGTGTGTGTTTTTTTTTTTTGCATTCAAACCAATCAAACTCGCGCTCCTCTTTGCAGAGTTGCTAAGCTACCTGAAATATGATCTTTGTCACTGAGTCATCATTCCATGCTCATTAAGTCTTCTTTAATTTTGCCTTGTAGGCGCGTCTGCCTCAAGCGGCTGACATGACTCATGTCTTTGTCTACGGCACCCTGAAAACGGGGCAGCCCAACCATAAGACTATGACAGACAAAACCAACGGCGAGGCGGAGCTCTTGGCCTCAGCCTGCACCGTGGACAAGTTCCCACTGGTGATCGCTGGAAAGTACAACATCCCATTCCTCCTCAACATTCCCGGCCAAGGCCACCAAGTTCAAGGTGAAATCTATAAAGTGGATGAGCAGCTGCTGGAGTTTCTGGATTTTGTCGAAAAAGTGCCCACCATGTACCAAAGGACTGTGGTGAAGGTGCAGGTGAAGGAGTGGGTGGGGGAGAAGAAATTGCCAACAGGGAGCGACACCGAGGCTTTTGTGTACAGCACCACCACCTATGAGCCAGACTGGCCTTCCCTGCCTATATATGAGAGTTATGACTGTGTTGGAAATCATGGGCTGAGATATGTACCTAGACACCTACGAGATTAATGCCATTAGATACATTCTGTTCTAAAAAGATATTTGGTGAGGCTATTTTGGTCGCTTTTTTTCTTGAGCAATATGTATTATGCTGTGTCGCGTTTTAGATAAAGTGTCTGTCTACATTAAACGACCCTTTGGCTCTTCTACGTCGCCTTTACCATTCCTGTGTGTGTTCTTGTCATATAGGGAAACAACTTTGTTCACTGCGCATGCGCAGTTAGAGCTCCAGCTTAAGAGCAATGCAGAGGACCACTGGTAAGACATGCCGTTATTTCTCCCTTCTTTGCTCTGAAACTTATCAAATTTTGAGTGCATCGTTCATTCAAAGTGGCATCGTTGTTACTGTGCAGTGCATCCACCTTTTTATCAGTGGGAAAGGAACATTTTGAAAGTGGGAAAGGGCAACAAGATGTCTAAGGATGATGAAGTCAGAGTAGTGTTAGTCCCCACACAGGCACAGGTTTATAACCAAGCCTTTACAACAGACATGACTAACACACATTTTTAATTGGAAAAATCTGGTGTCTTCCCAGGAATGTTGTGCTTATTTTCAATTATTTACTTAAGCTGTCCGCAACGTCAACTATCAGAACACAATTTACCAACATGCATTCTTAAGTGGATATTCTGGTGTGCCCCCACAAATGTAGAGCTTATGTAAATTTTCTTTTTTCCGTCAGCTGACTGAACTAATATATCTAATTTGTAAATCAATATATGAGTAGATCTAACAGACAGAGCTCATGTGTCGTGCTCTTGAGATGTTCTATTAATTTCCTACATTCTTATTCGACAAATATGATAATCTAGCATGAAATTCCAAAATTATTATGCGTAATTTGTATGCACAAACAATGTAAACAGTTTATTATAGATGATTGTGTACTCTGTGTCATAACATAATTACGATACTTGTCAAAGTTGCGGACAGAGTGATGCGATTATGTGATTCAAGATCGTGTGGTGTATTGTTAAAGGTGCGTACGCCATGACTCGTGTCTTTGTCTACGGCACCCTGAAGAAGGGGCAGCCCAACCACCACCGCATGTTTGACAAAGCCAATGGAAAGGCCGAGTTCTTGGCCTCAGCCTGCACCGTGGACAAGTTCCCACTGGTGATTGCTCGAAAGTACAACATCCCATTCCTCCTCAACATTCCTGGCCAAGGCCACCAAGTCCAAGGTGAAATCTATGAAGTGGATGAGTGGATGCTGGCGTTTCTGGATGATTTTGAAAAAGTGCCCACCCTGTACCAGCGGACGGCGGTGAAGCTGCAGGTGAAGGAGTGGGTGGGGGAGGAGAAGCTGCCAGCAGGAAGCGCTACTGAGGCTTTTGTGTACAGCACCACCACCTATGAGCCAGGCTGGCCTTCTTTGCCTGTGTATGAGAGCTATGATCACTTGGGCGATCATGGGCTGAAGTATGTCCTACGAGAGGCACGAGATCAATGCCATTAGATGCATTTTGGTTTAAAAAGATATTTGACGCTTGTCCTCACACCTGTACGTGAGTGTGTGTGTTCGGGTATTTTGGTTGCTTTAATTTCCTTGAGCGGTATATCTTTCTAAATGTCCTAAATGGTGGATATGATGGTGGACTTCAGAGGTCACTTCACTGTCCCAACCATGTCCTCTTCATCGATCCACACCCTATCATTTTGTCCTACTTGGCACAGGAACTTAGCAATCAGAGTGTGTACTTATATCATTATAACCTCCCAAAACATCTGAATGGTGGTAGTAAATCATTGTGCTTTGTTTGTGAAATAGCATGTTGTGTTTAAATGGGGTAAATGTCTACAATAAAGTACCTTTGGGCTCATTTTTGTCGCATTTGCCCCTCCTGCTGGCGTCGCTGTCATACAGGGAAACGACCCGACTGTTCATTGCACATGCGCAGTGTCAGACCTGAAGCTCCGAAGCGGTGCATTAGGACGCCGGTAAGACAAACACATTCTCTTCACCGCCGTTACTCTGAAAACTCCCCGAAATAAGCGCATCTTGCACCCAAAGACTACTTCGTCATTGACGAACATTACGTTAAGATTGAGTTTTTATTGGTGCGGATTGCAACTAAACTCGTAAAGAGGAACGTCATTTTGTGACAAAAAACGTCGAGTTTGCAGCTTTTATAACGGAGCAGAGGGGAAATACGAGTGCAAAGTGACTCATTAGCTTGAGTGCAAGAAAAACTTACTTCAAGGTGCAAACATTACATTGAGCCGTATAAAATGCCGGTGGGAAATAAAGTTAAAGTCAGAGAGAAACTTTTGTTGGTTCCCGAGGGGCACAATCATTTAACTAAATTTTCTAAACCTATACCACCGACACGCATTCCAAAGCGGATATTCTGGTGCCCCCTCTCAAATGTTGTGCTTATTCAAATTTTCTTACGTCAGCCTACTGTACGATCCAACGTGTGCCGGTAAATCAATATTGGAGGACGTTAAATTGACAGCGCGGATGCACTAAACACACAGTGCACACCCTGGGTGTGTATACTGCAAATTCAATTACTCTAAGCATAGAACTAATTCTGCATAATTTTAGGTTATTGCGTATGTCTGTGTCCCTTTCTTTGTAACATCATTTACCAAAAATGCACACTAACGCCCGAAAGTGTCTCATATGTATATACTGTTATTGTTTAAGGTGTGTACCTCATGACTCGTGTCTTTGTCTACGGCACCCTGAAGAAGGGGCAGCCCAACTACCACCGCATGTTTGACAAAGCCAATGGAGAGGCCGAGTTCTTGGCCTCAGCCTGCACCGTGGACAAGTTCCCACTGGTGATCGCTGGGAAACACAACATCCCATTCCTCCTCAACATCCCTGGCCAAGGCCACCAAATCCAAGGTGAAATCTATAAAGTGGATGAACGGATGCTAGCGTTTCTGGATGATTTTGAAGAAGTGCCCACCATGTACCAGAGGACTGTGGTGAAGCTGCAGGTGAAGGAGTGGGTAGGCGAGGAGAAGCTGCCAGCAGGGAGTGCTACTGAGGCGTTAATGTACAGCACCACCACCTATGAGCCTGACTGGCCCTCTCTGCCTACCTACACCAGTTATGACAGTCATGGAGAACATGGTTTGGAATACGTTTATGAGCCTTGACCTTTCGCACATTCAGAGGTGATAAGAAGAAACCAGACAGGGTCCAAGGTCCAAAAAGAAATTCTTGAGTTAGATGAGGGAGGTACGTGCAGTACATACAGTACACAGGTTCTGTGTCAAGATATCAACATTCAGTTGTGTACTTAACAACAGCTCAACAGCCTCAGCTGAGGGAAATGCTGCATATGAAAACCGTGACACAGAAAATTTTTATTCTGTATTTTTATTTGTTCAACTGCTCAGGTGCTGATTTTCTTAATTTGAAATAACTTTGAGTCATTTCACTCATTGGGTTAATTTGGTGGTTTTCCAATCAATGTGTCTCTAAACAAGAAAAATGGCTTCAACATGTGAGGTTGTGTCACCAGCACGACTATTGTACAATTTAAAGACAAAAAAATCCAGTCACCTCTTCTTTCGATTAAGAACATGACATCTTTGCATTTTTATTAAAAATTGTAAAATCCAGAGATAGCATAGAACAATGGCCTTTTGGCAATGAGATCAATTTGCCCCACATAATCTGGGCCGGACTCACAGGAAACCGTAAGGACGCGCATGAGAAGTTATAGAGGAGGGATTCACAGTGTGTCTAAGAATCATACAAAAAGGCCTTAGAAATGGAGATGGATACTTTCCATTCAACAATTATCATCACATTTATTCGTACACATAGATTGTCATACAATCAAAACCACACGTGTGTGTGCTCCCGTGCATACCTGCATAAAACTACCAGAATAAATCTGTGCATGAGAACACGCACTATGGTACACATACTAAAGACATATAAAAATCAACTATAAAGGCGACGATGGCACGATGTGTCTGTGTTGCTACCACTTGGATTACACAGTTGATTTTTACAGTTTGAAAAAGTACTCTGGCTTGCGTGTGTGAAGGAAAAGTGGGCTTTGAACGTGAACAGCATTGTGTGGGTGTGTGTGGGCTGCAGAGGTATTAAAGTGTTGATTTGCCTGATGGCAGTGAGACAAATCTGTGTCTGTGGCTTTAATCGGGAGTGGCTGTGTTAAAGCTTTTGTGGTAAAGTCGAGGAGGAAGAAGTCGGAGGAGAGAGCCCGAGGCAGGTCAGCTAGTACAAGTCTTTCCGGGAGCACGGTAAGGTGCGGCTGGAGGAACAGGTGGCGCTTCGGATCACTTCCATCCACCTGCAGGGAGGCATAACAATTATGTCGCCGCAGTCGTTAACGGGTCTTTCGTAGGGACAAGACACAGCCAAGCCGAAAGTACCTTTCAAAAGTGTACTCGCTCTCCGACCGGAAGTAGTAGACGTGTGACTTGAAGTGGAGTTTGAAGACGTAGTCCTTGTGAATGTTCTCGGACTCGGACGGCACGGTGATGGAGTAACCCAGGAGAGGGAGGCTGGCCAGCGGGTAGTCGTCCTGCAGGGGAAAAATTCTATTGAGGCCTTTTCTGTGCAGATTAAATTTTACATCCCTCCCAAACCCCTCCCTCGTCCCCTTTAATGTCTCACCTGGTGCGACTTGTAGAAGAAGAGGCTGAAGTTAGTGAAGACCACCCAGAGTTTCTGCCAGCCGTTGCTGTTCTTAAACTTCCTCAGTAGGTTCCCCGACAGTTGGTTCTGGCAAACAAGACGAGAGACTGGATGAAGCAAAGACACGCGAGAGAGCTGTGGGCCGCCACACCGATTCCCCTGAGACCTGTGACAGTCAGACGGTCATACAAGAAGCCAAAGTACAGACGGAAACCTGATCCACAGGGGTCTGGAGCTTTTATTGTCCGATTTCTATGTGTGTGTATGTGTTGACACCAAAGTTCAGCATCCCAATATACACAAAAACGTCAGACGTGCACAAAGCATGGTGGGAATAAAGTCGAAAAGGGTGGGAGGACACTATTCCTTGTACCTCCACAGCGATGCTGAAGTCCACCATGGACACGCTTGTGTTGCGGTGCCAGCACACGTGCACAGTGGTGTTCCCGCGGTGGCCCTGGCGCTCCAGAGACGAGCGCGAGCTGCTGAGCTCCTCTTCCGACTCTGGCTCGGCTCCTCCATCTTCTAACAGCTCTGTAGGGACAGGAGTGAGTCACACTGTCAGGAGCAGAGCACGGCACCTTTGATGGTTCTACTCGATGATCGTCAGTGTCAACATGGATATGGCACCAGCCTCCAGAACCAGAGACTGAAGGTTTGAGAGCCACCTGACCTTTCTCAGGATGGAAATTGGATTTTCGATTTCAAAACAAAAGATGAGAGCTGAAAAGATGGATCAAAGTCCTTTGAATCACAACAAAAAGGGTCAGAAATCCACGCCTGTAAGCCAATACACGCTTTAGTCCAGGCACAATGGACACGACAGAGCAAAGTTCACCAGGCGGAGGCCTCATCGAGGCTCATGAAAGGAAGTTTGGGATGAAAGAAAGAGCAGCAATATCAAATATCATTGATGCTATTCAGCGCTCAGATTGGAGACATCAACTCTTTGTCCTTTCGTGTCCCTCGCCTGTGTCTGGGCCAGACCCATGAAACAAAAACGCTGGGCTTACTGTTGTCGGAGAGACTGGGGGGCAGCAGGTCGGTGTGCGGGCTGCTGCTCTGCTCTGCCAGGTCGATGGCCATCCTGATATCCTCCACCCACCGCTCCATCTCTGCAGCACAGCTGGAGGCCAGGGGTGGAAAGATGGGACTTGAAATGAATGCGTTTTGAGGGGTTTTTTTGACATGGGGAATAAAAACGCCTATTGTTAGCGTGTTATCTCTACAAGCACACAAAGGCAACGGGGAAGTTGATGAATGAGAAATACCGCAGCATCACACACGGAACCTATTATGACCGCATGCGTGTTTGTGTCCGAGAAGATTGTCTCCACCTCCACTTGTTCTCATTTGTGTAGTTAAACTGGGAATGAACAAGATACACAGCGATCGACAGAAAGAGTAACGTGTGTGCCTGCGTGTACCTCGCTGCCACCACCACAGACTGCCGTTGAACAAACAGCGTTATTGAATACGGGACTCCCCACTCTTCCTCACTCTCCCTTATCTGCAGATAGAACCACACACACACACACACATACATGAATGGGAACTTCTAATTAATCTTGTAGAAGCTAGGGAGCGTTGCTAAGGAAACAGCGGCTACATACCGTCATGCCATATAAGGGCAGCTGGCCGTGAACCTTGAATTGGTTGGTGGGCGTCATCCCTCGACTGGTGTATACCAAAGAATCGCTGAACTGAGGAAGACAATGAATGTGGTTGCACATACGGTTCAATCAAGTCTTTCTAAAACTTTATTCTGGCTGAAAATGGCGTATGAGAATCTTACCAGGAAGAACATTCTCTGCTGGAGGCCTTTGCCCGACAGCTTACTGAGACAACCCAGCCGGATGAATTCCTGCCAGAGGGATGCAAACACACAGTCTGACACATTCTATCTGACCGAGCAAGATTTCTTCATCGGGTTAGAGGGTGGTCTTGCGCTCCAAAGATTCGGCTGGTTCCTCAGGCAAAAACATGAGGAACCATCCGAGGCAGAACATTCAGAAAAAGACCTCACCCTGCTGGGGATTGCCAGGTTTTCTATGCCTGTCAAATCTTTCTTCAGCTCCAAAAGCTTCTGGAAGTTCTCCATCTTCATCATGGTGCCTTGGAGCTGCAGCACCATCTCTGAGATGTCTGCGAGGGCCGCTGTAGACCAGGAAAAGAGATGGTTAGAAAATTGTTCCTCGCCATCTCATCAAAGAACGACTATGCTTTGGTTCTCGCCTAGTCAAATCGAGGCAGAGAAGAAGCGAGAGGAGGAGCGAGAGGAGATGTCTGACGGTACCTCTGGAGTCCCTGAAGTCCTCGTGGGTGGGTGGGTAGTGCTTGCATAGCCTCTCCAGGATGAGTTTGTAGTGCAGCAGACGGTGCAGAGGTCTGAGGAGGAAGATGTTGAGGGGCAGGTAGCAGACCTTCTGCTGCTCGAAATCCCGACATAGGGCCTCCACTTTGCGATTGGACCTGAAGGCAAGAGAGACACCAGAGGGGGGATGAGCGGGGGACGTGGGACACGTCAGGTTTGCTGCGTCCTGTGATGGAAGGCAGACACCCACCTGCAGGCCCGCTCCAGCTCCACGAGGCACTCTGAGTGCTTCTGCAGATGCATCGTCAACTGCTGCAGATGGAACGGAGAGAAGGAGACGATATGTGATGACAATGATATAAAAGCTTCACCTCTCCGTGAAGAGCAAGGAGGGAGATGGGAGACGGAGATTCTGCTCCAGCTTTGTGAGAGCATGTGGAGAGCTGGTGGAGGAGCACTTACCCTGAGACCCTGGATGTTCTTGAGGAGAATGTCGCCAATTCGCTGATAGTCTCCTTTGATATGAGCATTGGAGCGGCCCTCCCTGTGGGTGAGGGATGGATGGGGGACAGCGGTGTGCAGGGAGAGAGAGAGAGAGAAAAGCCGAGGGCGGTGAGATGTTGTTTTGTGTTCCATTGCATAGATTGGCCAGCAGGTGTCAGGCAAGAGTTGGCTACCAATTGCCTGCCAAATTTGATAATGGAAACTATTCACTCAATTCCCACAATCCAAATCATCTTACCAGCAAGTCGTTGGATGGCATCCAGAAAGAGGGAGCTCAGAGGCATGCTGCAGTGTGTGTGAGTGTGAGTGTGTGTGTGTCTGTGTGTGTGTGATGGACACTCACCATTGTGCCAGTCTCTGCTCCACCTCTTTGAGAAATCCCTGGTGGAACTTGTGGACCGGGTCATAGTTGGAGGAGATCAAGCTCTTAATGGAGGCTGGCAGGGCTTCGTCTTTCCCTGCAAAACTGTGGAAGGACTGCAAAACACACACGGACACAGATACACACACACGCACACACACGGAGACACACTATAAGTGACAGGATGTGGTCATGGACTGTAGAAAACCTGTTTCTAGATGGCTAGAGCAGCGACATCAACGATGCAAGTGCGCACACACGAGCATACACACATACACACGTACAATGTGATTTTACAAATAACAACCCTTAGGTAAGAGAGGGAGAGCGGGGGAGGGTTGGGGGTCAGCTGGTGCAATTCCACTTGAAAGCACAACGACATTTGTTAGCTCTGCAGAGACCCATTACCCAAATCACGCACAACCCCCGATACAGAGGTGCCGAATTCCCTGCAGAGACACACTTGTGCACAGCTTGTGTGGCTTTCTTTGAGTGGGATATCCAGCTGCTTCGCATAAGGTCGTGGCAGGAGTGACGGAGGAGGGAGAGCCGGGCGTTGGACGCTGGGGTGTTGGCTGTGCCCGCCAAAGAAAACGGTTTGGAAGATCTTAACACACGCCGGCGTTCGCTGTCACTCCCACATGAAAGAGGGTGGAAAGTGTGTGTAAAAAGCAGCTGAGGCAGAGGATGGGTGGCCACCAGGGTCAGACTCCCGATGACATGAGGCCGCAGCAAAGCTGCATCCATTAGGTTTGGGTAGAGGGAGCTAGAATCTTCCTGATACTTGGGAGGTGACGGAAAACCGACTCGCGGTCTCGCAAATCCACCGTGACTCATTGTCCCGATGTGGAGCCTGAGCAAAGGTTCCGCCTCAGCGTATGCTGAGACACTCAGGTGAGTGTGTTTTGCTCTCTGTGCTCATGTTCTCTGTGGGAATGAGTGGCATCTCTGCTCTAGGGGAGGACTTGCTCCTCACCCTTCGGAACCATGCTCGTGGTAAGACTGAGCATGCTGTGTGTGTGTGTGTGCGTGTGTTTGTGTGTGTGTGTGGACAGACAGCAGTCTGGAGGGTGGTTTATGTGGGTGTGGCAGCTCCACACACAGACACACACTCACACAGCATCAAAGTTGAAGTGTAGACATGAAGAGTACAGCTGGAGGAGTTATGGGTATGCATGCATTCTCTCTGTCTCTCAAACACACTCACTCACACACTCAC
>OMPJ01016046.1:0-31077 GCA_900312935.1 Carapus acus | reverse complement strand
TCATTATCTTCATCTTCACCACCAGCCCCACTCCAGAGAGAAAGACACACACGCATACGCACACACACACACACACACACACACACACACACACACACACACACACACACACACACACACCTGTGCAGCATGGCCACGATATGCAACTGTGCAGGTATATGTCTCACACACACACACTCACACACACACACACACACACACACACACACACACACACACACACACACACACACACATACATCACAGAGAAAGTAACTGCAAGATTCAGGAAGATGATAAATCTGAGGATTTGCTCTGTGTGTGTGTTTGTGTGTGTGCACGTGTATGTGTGTGTGCGTGCTGCTTGAAGTCTGCGATGGCTGCGTCGTCACTCTGTTGGAGGATCTGGAGAAGATGGACGATGAGTTCCAGTCTGTGGCTCATCAGCTCAGGACGCTGAATGCCAGCTCCATCGTATGGGCCCAGCTGAACAACCTCAACAGGTCTATGGAGAACATCACCGTGAGTGCAGCTCATAAACACACACATATGCACGCTCACACACACATACACACACCTCCGCCGTGGGGGGGTGGTCTTTACAGACTGATTTCCATATGATTCCAGAGGGAGATTGAGAAGTACAACACCACAATGGAGGAAAACATGAACCGAGCCGACATGCTGGAGGCTGAAATCAAGAACATCAACCAGGACATCAGTGATCTGCAGAACAAGGTGAGTACACACACACACACACTCAAAAATTTCTCTGTCTCTCTTTCTCTTGCCATAAAATGAAATTGTAACGTCACACTTGTTGCTTCAGGCCTCAATGTCAAACAACAAGGTGGAAACCCTTCAAGACAGTACCACTAACACCCACCAGAGGGCGCAGGACCTCCTCTCCTTCGTCAACAACATCACTATGGACTTCAACAGTGAGTGCACAGTCGAGCGCAACTGTCTTCTGCATCATCGTCAAATATCTGATGGAAAATCACATTTTTCTAGACCTGTTGGCAGCAGCGAACAAGTCGTCTCAAAATGAGACGGAGGTGGAGCAAGATGAGGAAGAGAAAGAGGCCAAGATGAGGCAGGTGGAGGCCATGCTGAGGGAGATGAAGTTCAGGAGCTGCGCCGGGCAGAAGAAAGTGGCTGACAAAGAGAAAACAGAGGCCCAGAAATGTAAGCCATGTCCATCCATGTCATTGACTTAGTAGGTTTGATGTGTTTAATGTCTCAACAAATATTACAAATCGTCTTTGTCTCATTTGTGCTCTCTCGTTCCCTCCCTCTCTGCCTCCTCCTCTGCTGCCTCTTTGAATACCCCTGCAGTGCTGGACAGGGTCAACAAGGAGCTGGTGGACCGTCAGGTGGACAACAGCGATCTGGCCGACTCCATCAGGGAGCGTCTGTCCCGTGTCCACTCTCAGATGATGGATCTGCGGGACGCTCTGAATGAGGCAGTGAACAACACTGCCAAGGCCGCAGAGACCAACAACCTCAACCAGAAAGCTCTGGAGGATCACATGGTGAGCGGCCAGAGCAGTGAGGACGCCCGTCAGGACGGGTCGGACACCGGCAAAGGTCCTGACGGTCCTGACTGACTGTCTGTCTGTCTGTCTCAGAGGAGAGCGGCCGAGCTTCTTTCTCAGCAGACCGAGGTGAACGATCAGCTGATGATGGCTGAGGACGATGTCGCTCAGGTCAACGACCTGTTGTCCATGCTGCAGGACTCCAAAGAGGTAAGAGCTCCTCATGCACACGCACTCACACACACAGACACACACATACACACACTTGTGCTTTAAAAGGCAAAGAGCTCAGTTCACACACTGGACATAGACAGGGAGACAACATAGACGAGACAATCTCACATATTCTCTATCTATCCCCGACTTGCCCACCTGTCTTCTGTCTTCCTCTTCCTCTGTCTTTTACCCTTTTATGTACCTTTCCTCACTCTCCCCCCTCAGGAGTACGAGCGGCTGGCGGCTCAGCTGGATGGCGCCCGGTTGCCCGTGGCTGAGAAAGTCCGGGACTTTGCCCCGGCAGACTCTAAGCTACCCCTGGTGGAGCAGGCGGAGAAACACGCCGAGCTCCTGGACGCTCTGGCCATGAACCTGTCCAGGTACGGTGCACCGCGCATCGCTTTCCCCTTTTTTTGTCACACACTTCCGGTCATCACACCTCCTTCTCATCTGTCCCCAGTTTGATAGTGGACACAAAGAAGGAAGGATTCGTGGATGTGACACAAGCTTACAGCAAGATCATCAACAGTGTCAAGGAGGCAGAGCAGGCAGCCAACATGGCCGACAGGGCGGCCACAGAGGCACTACTGGTACACACAAAATGGCGCACACACTCGCACTGCACACATCTATCTATCTATCTATCTATCTATCTATCTATCTATCTATCTATCTATCCTATCCTATCTCATCTCTATCTATCTATCTATCCATCCATCCATCCATCCATCCATCCATCCATCCATCCATCCCTTATGTGTACAGAATGTGGAGGGACGCAATCTATCCCACTTTGCTGAATCTCTGAAGAACCACAGTGAGGAACTGAGGGATGATGCTGAAAAGCTCGACAATGAACTCAACAATGGTAAAAAAAAAAACACTCGTGCATGTGCATGCACACACACCCACGCCCACACACTCCTCCCCCACAATTCTTCATCCTCTTCATTCTCCCCTCAGACCTGAAGCCTCAGCTGGAAGAGGCAAAGGAGCGTCTGCTGAAGGCCCAAAGCAAACAGGAGGACATTATGAGGAACTTGACAGAAGTTCAAAACAACCTCAACATCAGCACAAGTACACACACACACACACATTAACACACACTTATGTGGTTGTGTGGCTTTGGCGTGACCGTCCCTGTTGTCTCCGCGATGGACAGACGTCAGTCAGGAGATTCAGGAGGCCAAGCGGGCGGCTGAGGAGGCAAACACAACGGCCTCGCAGGTCAACGAGGCGCTGGCGCCCATCAAGGAGCAACTGGACCAATGGCAGCAGACGTACGGCGACGCCAACGCCACCAACGACGACATCAACAAAGCCTTGATGGAGGCCAACAAGACAGGTAACCGGTGTTATTGTTATGGTGTCACCTTTCTTTTCTTTTCTTCCCCCCCCCCCTCACCCTCTGTCGTCCTCCATTCCCTCCCTCTCCACAGTGAGCATGCTCACCGACACCATTCCCCTGCTCATGAAGAAGCTGGACCGGCTTCAGAATCACTCGACCCAGATGCCAAACATCTCTGAGAACATCAGCCGCATCAGGCAGCTCATCGAGCAGGCCCGCAAGGCTGCCAGCAAGGTGTCTGCATGATCTCCCTCCACACACACACACATACACACACACACACACAAACCCGCAGTGCCTCAACTCTGTTTCTGTCCACCTCCGTCCCGCAGGTCAGCGTGCCGGTGAAGTTCAACGGGACGTCTGGAGTGCAGGTGCGGACCCCCAGTAACGTGGCCGACCTGGCTGCCTACACGTCCCTCAAATTCTACATCACATTACCGGAACCGGCCCGGTCCAGACGGCAGGGGGACATCACCAAGCAGTTTGTCCTCTACCTGGGAAATAAAGATGTAAGACCCAAGATAGACCATAGGTTGCAATAGGTCTTTCTGTGGTCATTTACTGTATCATCTACTTTCTTGTGTGTATTTGTGTGTGTTTTGGCAGTCGAGTAAGGAGTTCTTGGGCCTGACTCTGGAGGGTCGCAGGCTCCGCTGGTACTTTAACGTCGGAGGCGAGACAGCTGAGGTCCAGATGGCCGAAGACGTGAAAGCAGATGGGAACTTCAACAACGTGGTGCTGGAGAGGTCCGACACCTCAAGCATGTCACAGTCCTCTGTGTCTCTCTGTCTGTCTGTCCCCCACTATGTCAACTCAGCATGTGTTTTATGGGCTCGTAGGATCCTCCAGTACGGTCAGATGTCCATGTCCTCAGAAACCACCGATGGAGACACCAGAGTGACCAAGGCTCACGTGGAGGCTAAAGGAGACGAGGGGCTGCTCAACCTGCTGGCAGATGACACCGTCTTCTTTGTCGGAGGGTTCCCCCCGAGCTTCACGGTAAGAACCTCAGATGGAGAGCTGGTCACATAATCCATGATGTCAGATGAGAGATGTGCCCGATGATGTCTGATGAAGGACCTGCCTTCTGCGTCTGTCTTTTCAGAATCAGAGATACTTAGACATGTGTGTGCATGATTGTCCAATCAAACACATTTGTTCGTTTTTCTGTCTTCCAGCCTCCGCCGATGCTCAACTTGCCACACTTCAAGGGCTGCATGGAGCTGGAGACCCTGAACGAGGAGGTGCTGAGCCTCTACAACTTCCAGAGCATCTTTCAGCTCAACACCACTGAGGAGAAACCCTGCGGCAGGTGGGTTTCCCACCTTCTTCCTGGATCCACGCCCGCCCTATCTGCTCTCCTCCCACTCAAAGTGTGTGTGTGTGTGTTGTTGTTGTTGTTTGTGTGTGTTGTGTGTGTGACATCAGGGCCAAGCAGGTGCTGACTCAGCAGTGGGTGAACGACGCGGCGTACTTCGACGGCTCTGGCTACGCCGAGATCACCTTCAAAGAAGAAGGTGCCCGCATGCAGCGCTTCGAGCAGGAGGTCAAGCTGCTGTCCCACAACGGCGTCCTCCTCATGCTGCACAGCGGGGTGAGCACCTCACTCTCCCACTCCCTCACTCCTTCATCCCTCTCTCTCTCTCCGCCTCTCCCTGACCGCATTGCATCGTCACTCCCCTTCCAGGAACACTTCCTGTGTCTGGCGGTGCTGAAGGGGCGGCTGAAGGTCCTCTACGACTTCTCCGGTGACCTGAAGGAGTTGGAGCCCAAAGACCCCACGTCACCGCACCTGAAGATCAGCGACGCCGACCCCAAAGCCGTAAGCCACGCCCGCTCTTCCTCCCCAACCTGCTCCTCTGTGTTCCATCGCTCTAACTTCGTTTTCGGTGTGTTCAGCTGGAGCTCATCATCCTGCGCTCGTCGGGTGACCGGGTGGTGGTCAGAAACAACCGGAACATCCTGTACAACCACCAGTTCACCACCGCCATCCCCCTGTTCACAGGAAACTACTTCATGGGAGGAATCCCACAGGGCAAGATGCCCCAGAAGTGAGTGAGGGGAACATGTGCACCCACACACACACACAAATAGAAAGACACACCTAAGAACACATATCTGTGGACTCTGTGGTCCATCTGTTTGAGGGTTTACTTCCCGTGGTTCTAATTTGTCTGTTATCTCTGTCTCTGTCTTCATCTCCACGTGTCTCTCTGTTGCCATCTCTCTCTTTTCCTTTCTCTCTGATTCTCCACCCATCCCTGTCAATCTGTCCATCCCTCTCCTCCTTCCACCTCCCTCTCATCAGGCTGAGGCACCTCTTCACCAAGCAGGGTTCTCTCAAAGGCTGCTTCAGGAACCTAAAGGCCCTGAACTCTCACATTGACCTGAAGAGGATGAAGAGCTCTGGTGTCAGCTTTGGCTGTGCCAGTGACCTGCTGGTAGGACAGACACCTGCCACACCCTCATCACCTTCTGATTCAATCCAGTTCCATCCAATTCAATTTTGTTGTCAGTGTTTTCACCTCTGAATGAGGGTGAGAGAGAGGAGATGACCTCCTCTAAGTGAGTGTGTGTGTTCTTCAGGTGGCCCGTGAGGCTCATTTCTCTGGTCAGGGATACCTGGATTTGGAGGCTAGCAAAGTTCCCAACCTCAGGAACAACTTCTACACCGGCTTTGGCTTCAGGACGGAGCAGAAAACAGGACTCATGTTCTACCACCAGGCTCAGGTGGGACATCGGGACATTCTTCCTCACCGTGTCTGCTCCCTTTCTCTCTGTCTTTTAAGGATGCATCATTGATTTGACTCTGTGTGTGTCGTCTCACTCACGCAGGACGGCGTATGCCAGGTGTTCATGGACAAAGGCCATGTGGTGGCGAGAGCAGGGAACAGCGAGATCAGGACGCAGAAGACCTACAACGACGACAACAGCCACTACCTGGCTCTCTACAGCAACATCAACGGGTAGGAGCCCGGAGACTCGCGGCCTGCTCGGCCCTCACGCGCCGACCTCTGACCCCTGAGCTCTTCTTTGCGCCGCACACAGGCTGCGTCTGTACGTAGACGACGTGCTGGAGAAAGGAGCCGAGAGCGGCGGGCTCGGCGGCACCGGACGGAACGTGGTCGTGTCGGCAGGCAGCGTCTTCCTGGGAGGAACGCCGGACCAAACGCTGGGCAACCTGACAGGGTGCATCAGCAACGTCTTCTTGAAGAGGTGGGGACCAATCGGGGGGCAAATGAGGGACCAGCTCGGGGACAGTGAGGTCCAAAGTGGGTCTTTACCTTCTGTGTTTGCTGTTGCCAGGGACACTAGTCCTCAGATGGTCCTCAACCTGATGAAAGCCAGAGAGAACGTCAATGTCCCTCTGGACTGTCCTGCTGCCAGCAAGCCTCAGCAGATCCTGGCTGCCCCACCTAAACACAACAACAAGCAGAAGGTACATGTGCACACACACTCTCACCCATAAACACACACACATGCTTGTGCCACATCAACTTCAACATGAGGGAGTTTAAGTTCAGCAACTTTGAATAAAATGTTTTCCCCCTCTCTCTCTTTCTTTATCATTTTTCTCCAGGGAAAGCACAAGAAGCCATCAGGCTCACGCAGTCGCAATACCAGAGCATCCTGCCAGGGGGCGCTATCCCTCTCACTTTCCACTCAGGATGCTGGAGCAACACACTTCAGCGGCTTAACGCACAGCTACCAGAGACACGACCTCATTCCCAGCAGCTTCAGCTCCATGTGAGTGCTCCTCCATCGCTCCGTCCCTCCGTCTGTCCACCCGTCCACCCTCCATCTGACATGTCTGTCTCCTCCGCGTCTCAAGGCCTCACATCTCCTTGGCGTTGAGGATTAACTCCTCAGACGGCCTGGTCCTCTACGCTGACGGCAGTCAGCACGGAGGGGCAACAATGTCGCTCAGCGTGTCGGAAGGCCACGTGCTGCTGCTGGTGGGCGGGGCCAAGAGGAAGGTCAGCCTCCGCAGCCGCAGGAAGTATAACGACGACCGCTGGCACACGGTAAGCCTATCGGACGCAGGCACTACAGCCTATTGTACCATGCAGGGCCATTACCCACAATGCCTGTGTGTGCTTGTTTGTTTTTTGTAGGTGTTCATAAAGCGTGAGGGCGACAAGGTGAGCCTGATTGTGGACGGGATCAGCGCTCAGTCCAAGCGGCTCCCAGGGGGAGACAAGAGTCGACTCTCTGGACCGCTCTATGTGGGAGGTGTCCCGCCTGGTTTAGGGGTAAATTGGCCTCTTAAAAAATAAAGAACAGCTCAATCGACTCCACTAAAGTGTTTTTCTGACATAAGTCCCCCTGGCTGCCTGGCTGCTCGCCTGTCTGTCGTAGGCTCGCGGCCTCGGAGGATTTGTCGGCTGCGTGAAGGACCTGACGCTGAACGAGTCGCCCGCAGGAAGCCCCGCCTACAGCCAGGGGGCGGTGCCGTGCTTCCAGGGTCCTCTGCAAGCCGGAGCCTACTTCTCCAGCCGGGGAGGACGCATGTCGTTAGGTGAGGACCACAATGTCTCACAATCTCTCTGTCTGTCTGCGAGTCCCGCCCTGCGCCCAATGACCACTTGTCCCCCTTGCAGATGAGTCACTGGCCCTCGGTCGGGATTTGGAGATCCAGCTGGAGATTCGTCCCATGTCCGACTCTGGGCTGCTGCTGCACGCTGGGACGTTGGCAGAGCACCACCTCAGTCTGGTCCTCGTCCAGGGAGAGGTGAGGGCAGCCTGAGTGAGATGGGACTCAAAACAATGAAACAGGAAACGAAAGCCTTGGTGTAATTTTAAGGAAATAAGTGATTAATCAGTCCATGTACACAACAGCCTAAATATGTTTGTATTACTAAAGGCAATTCAAGTACTACATTCGTCTGTGCAGGTGACGGTGTCAGTGAACAGTGGCAGCGGTGTGTTCTCTACCTCCTTCACCCCTGAGGAGCCTCTGTGTAATGGACGCTGGCATGCGATCACAGGTGAGTTCGCACACAAGCTCCACAGGCTCGAGTGTGTATTTATCTATGCATATATGATTTTTGTTGCCGTCCGAATCACCAGAGTGGTATCTCGTCATTAATGTCTCGAGCGTGTATGTGTGTGTGTTTGCAGTGGTGAAGAAAAGCAACATCCTACAGCTCCATGTGGACGCAGCCAGCGAGCACAGCGTTGGTCCCAAGCAGAGCCGTTCCTCAGGGCCTAAAGAGCCTGTGTACTTGGGTGGAGCACCAGGTGAGCGCATGTGTACACACGTGTCCATACTCAGCATGTTTGTCTTTATTTGTAATTCGAATTATAGCGCTGAACGTGCCATTTTTGAACTTTAAATATCCCCAAGTGTCCTTATAAATTTCCCGGATCAGCGAAGTTGCTACATTCCTTCCAACTCTCTGGGAAATTACCAACCTGCCGTCTCCCTTGTGTCCACTAGATGGTGCTGCTGTTCCTGCGTTTTCCGACAATCTCGCTGCTTTTCACGGCTGCATCCGTAAGGTGACCATCAACCACCGAGCGGTGGTGCTGTCCAAACCGCGAGCTTTGCATGGAGCCGTGGGGACACACGGCTGTCCCCTCGTGTAGACAGTCACACAGACACACGCACAGTCTTATAATCACATTCCCCAGATGCAGATTACTGGTGGTGGGTGTTATGTTACTGTAGCTAATTTTCAAAATATATATTTATTTTTCTGAAAACTGTATATTTGTATTTTTGTTGCCAGAGTATCTTTTTGTGTAACAGGTCACTTTGCAACAGTGACATAGCAATGCACTGATAGATTATCAAACTCGCCACAGACTTGCAGCAGACAAATTACAGCCTCGAGGCTATTACAGTAGACGCAGTTGTTGAAATTGTACTGTTAAGTTGTAATTTAAATGCTACCTTTGTAACAGTACAATTTAGACATATCAAGTTGTAATTATACAAAGCATTAGTGTCTATCTTGCATTGTTGGAAAATGTTATGGCAGAGACCTGCTGAGTCGGTACACTGTGAAAACTTAATACCGCTGTAACGTCCCTTAAATCTCTATTCTCAACACACTTACCTAACAAATATTCATATTTTTTCCTCGTTTAAGCACTGAATGCCAAGTTTACATTGCAAACCTCCGTTTGGATTTACATTATTTCCCGATGGCCTTGTGAAATATAGTCACATATAAAAACAAAGTCACAGTACGAATAAGCTCTTCCCACTCACTCCCCTCCCTCACCAGGTGTTAATGTATCCCTCCATAAATAAATGCACCTTTCCCCACATTAAAACTCCTCAGTTTGTTTTCTTTGCAAACATATTTATTGAGAATAATCACAAAAACGCCTCAAAGGGTCGGCACTGATTCACTCCATCTGTAATGTGGTATCACAAAATGAAAATGCAGGTAGAAATACCAAGCAGGTGAAAGCTGAGCCCAAAAATAGCCCCTATGCCATCAAAAAACCCACACCCAACAGAGTAAAAACAGCCGTGACAAGAGTTTACGCCATGCTGCGTCCCCTAAATTACTTGAGCTAAGGAGCTGGGGAAGGGGAAGGAGAAGGAGACCCTGCAGGAGGACTCTAATCCAGACTCATGTCCTCCTCGTCATCTTTCTTCTCTGTGCCGTCTCCTTTATTGACCTGCATGGCTCTGGCAAACGCCTCCACATCTGAGATAGCGAAGAAGAGGAAATCACCCATTACAAGACTCTCAAAGCATCTTGTTGAGTTTAGATGAGCATGTGTGTGTGTGTGTGTGTGTTACCTCCTCTGTTGGCAGCATCTACAGCCTCTGCTGGCAATCCAAACTGACTCATGAGGGGACCAAGTTGACCTGAGGCCAAGGCACTGCTAAACATACTCATAGCCTTTGGGAGGAGACGTGATGTCAGAGAGTGTGTGGGAGTGTGTGTGTGTGTGTGTCAACACATGTAAATTGTCTGAAAATGCTGCCCTCCTCCCTCTTGAGATCGTCTCACCTGCTGAAACTGTGGGGAGTTCAGTGTACTCTGGATCTCGTCAGCATTCTGCAGCAGACTCTCGCCGCTGGGCAGGAAGGGGAGGAGCCTCTCCTGTACCTCAGCGTTGGTGAGGATGGGGGCCATCATCTCTGGGGTGCAAACAGTTGCCAGGTCCACTGCAGAACGAGAGGAGGTTCTCATTAGCTACACGGAGGATGCTGCGGTACCTCGTGTCTTAAGGCAGTCTGACCTGCTGGTCCCTGAGCCGCAGTAGCCGGGACGTTCATGGTGGCCAGGATGCTCTGAAGGTCACTGAGCTGGATGGGCTGGTGAGAAGAGGGGCTTCCTACGGAGGCTGGGGCCAGAGGAGTTTGGGCTGAAGCTGTGACGAGAGCCACTGATATGAATCCAACAGCAGGCATTCTAGACTGAGGATGATGTAGTTCACATGCGATGCATTTTCATGTACCGGGTGTGGAAGGAGCAACACCAGTGGGAGACACGGTGGAGGCAGCAGGGGTCACCGGGGTAGTGGGAGCCTGAGAGGTGCTGATTCTGGGGGTTCCTCCCGATGAGGGCGTGGCTGCTGCAGATTGGCTACGCGAACTGGATGAAGAGAGACGGAGCGGGGAGGGTGTTGATGAGAGAAAAGCCATACATATGCAGATCTCTAGATTATTTTAGAGAAGGGGAGGGAGATGTATATGCAGCTGGTCAGACCTACCTGGACGAGGAGCTGCTGGTCGCAGGTCCTGCACTACCCAGAAGATTGGCAAGTCCAGGTCCAGCTAGGGCTCCCAAACCTCCTCACACAAAATGAAATTAATTAAAAAGTCTGGTTGAAATGGACACAAACGCCAAAAGAGTGTCCTTGGAATGGCACCAAGGCTTTTCAGAGCTCTGTAGAGCGATGCAAAAACTACTCACCAAGTCCACCCAGTCCTGTGGGTCCTATGAGCTGCATCAGCTGGTTGTGGCTCATGTTCCCCAGGAGGTTTTGCAGACCTCCCTCCCCTCCAAGAGCAGATAGCTCATGGCCGCTGCCTCCTCCACTGCCGGGGGCGCCTGGCAGGGGAGGGTTGTTCAGGAACTCGTTGACCTTTCGACAAAGCTCATCATCCTTCTCTGACTTGGGCTCCTAAAAAGAAGAATGTGAATGCAGTGAATTCCTCAGAATTGATTTGAATGGATCAAGAAATGAGAATCAGTCTGTTGGGATTTAAACCCTCTCATCAGACCTGCATCCAGAAGAACAGTCTTTTGGTTCCAGCCTTGAACTTCAGCACATAGACCCGACCAGTGGTGCATTGAGACACTCTTTTAAATTCACAGTCTTCAGGGAAGATGATAAGATCCTATAACACACCAACAGAAAGTGTAAGAGCTCTGACCGACAACAGATTTCTGCGACTCGCCCAGCTCATGAAATTTCTGTATTGCAAAATTGATGAACACAGTGCAATTTACTTCATGGGGTGTAAACATTTGCCTTGGAATGTTTTAGCCCCTAGCACGCAACTGGGGATTAGTAAGAAAAAGCACAACCCTGTGCTCATTCCTGCTCCGACAGGTAGAGACAGTAAGTCAAAAATACATATGATAATCATTTATCACCGCACTGGAGGATTGCTGGCTGACATTTTGTGTGACTTGTCCAACGAATGTTTGACTTTCTCATGTCATTTCGTTATATTCATCAGAAACTATGAGAAATAATGTAATATACAGTATGTTAAAAAAACTGCTTGACCAAAAGATAATGATCTTACTACAATAAAGATATAATCTAATCAAGACCTGCAAGTTTCAGGAGCTTCTAAAATGGATATGAGGCTGCATTAGATATGGAGCTGTCAAAGATACTGCATGTTAGCTGTTCACTTACATCATCTACATTCCCAGTGGTCCTGTCTTTCCAGCAGAAGTGAATTAGGGAGTCATCTGACTGCTGGATGTACACCATGCCTTTGCGTTTGTCAGGTGTCACCGTGTTTCCCTTCCAAGTCATTTTACCAGCGCGGAATTCCACCAGGTACTTGCTGGAGCTTCCTCTAGAGCCGCTCACCAAACTGGGGAAGAGAGCGCCGGACGACATCTTCACCAATCTACGTGAAACACCTGAGGACAGTGGGGGGAAAAAGACAATATTTTCAACAAGGGGTCAAAGATCTTTAAAGCCATGTTAATGACTCTGTCGAATATGTTAATTTCCAAGGGTTTATGTGAGCGATGAGAAGCAACAGAAGCTAAATGACATTATTCTCTGGCACATGTGCTAAGGCTTTTTTGCCTAGTTGCCACTATTTACGGTACTCACATATGCACACTACGACTTAGGGATGGGGGAAGATCTCAAATGTTCAACTTGCAATCAAAGAATGGACATACTTTCAGTTTTCATAACCGACTTTTTGGGTTAGGGCCCTGGACTACTTGTCGAATCAATTTTAATTGAATACAGTGTGGAGATGAATTATTACACAGCCGCTGGCCGGTTTACAAACTCGATCAAATGTTGGCCTACGCCAAAGCATTTAACGAACAGACATGACAGAAACAGACGTATTCCACCTCTGAAGACTTCTCAATCGATGTCTCCTGCACTCTCTGACACACATTGCTCAGACGTGTCCTTGACTGGCTCCAGCTCGCATTAGCCACGTTAGCAAGAGCACAGCAGTTAATAATACAAAGCAAGAGCTTTCTAACGTTACCATGAGTACTGTCGAAAATGCTTGTTGTTAGTACGGTTGCAAAAACACAGCCAGTGTTATCCTGCCTAACGCAGGATTTAGCGGGGTTCGTTTTAACGGTGTCATCCCGGTTGTCATGCTAACGTTAGCCCATGACTAGGCTAAACCAACGTTAGACAAAGGGCCAAACTCCTAAATGTCGCTGAAGTCGTCAAAAACTTTGGAAATAGTACCACGGAATTATACACGTGATCTAGCTATTTAGTGTACATTCAATAGTATAAACGCGAAAGTGATGTGACAAACCTTAAATTGTGTTTTCAGAGTTGAGAAGTTTCCCTTTCTCGGTCACCAACAGGCAATTAGTATATGTGCACTTCCGGTTTCGGCCCTTCACAGTAAACACACACCTAACAAGCCCCTCCTACCTGGGCTGGGGGCAAAATGGCGATCTTACCCAAGTAGGTCAAAAGCGACACTTCAGATCCAAAAGAGCACACTTATGCGCCCAGTGCATTTTGTAGTCGTTAATTCACACATAGAAACAGAAGGGAGACTTTATTCCTCTCCTTCCTCTTCTTCTACTCTCTGCTGCTTCCATCAGTGGTTGCCACAGCACATCATCCTTCACTGCCTATGTTGTGTCCCACCAATCATCAACCAAAATACACACTTCCCGACGGTCTTACTTAACTACATCCACGAACCTTCTTTATGGTCCTCCTCTTTTCTTTCTACCTGGCAGCTCCATCTCCAACATCCTCTGTCCAGTGAATCCACTATCTCTCCTCTGCACATGGCCAATCCCAATCTTGCCTCTCTGACCTTCTCCCCAAATCGCTCCATCTTACTTGTTCCTCTGATGTGTTCATGTTGAACCCTGTCTGACCTGGCTCCTCCTGGAGAAAACCTCAGTCTGCCCTCAACACTTTCTCTACTCCATGCCACCTCACCTGTCCTCCTCCCTCACTGTCTTTTTTATTCATGTCCTCTGTCTTGCTACTGCCGACTCTCATTCCTCTGCTCCCCAGTGCAGACTTCCACCTCTCCAGGCTCTCCTCCACTTGTGACCTCTCCTCACCACCGATGAAAGTATCGTCTGCAGGCATTATTGTTTGTGGAAACTCCGACATCGTCTGCCTGGTGATGACTCCTGAGCGTGCCCGCTGCTGACGGGAGCGCGCGTGTGTTTGAGTGCGGGTGGGCGGTCTCTACCGTGCGCGCGCTCTCCTTGGATTGACAGCTCTCCGTGTCTTAGTGGAGTAGTAGCTGCTAGCTCCGCGCCTTCGCCCCGCGGACTGGACTGACTGGCGTCAGAGTGGAGAGTACTGCCCAACTGGCATGAGAGTATCGGTGTGAACCAGTCCCGCTCCAGGTGGAACCCGGCGAACGACGCAGAGAGCAGAGTGAGGTAGGCGCCATCCCGAGTGAACCGTTGGTTGTCATTCGTCATTTTAAACCGTCCTTGGATTAGTTAGCCCGCTAAAGGCTAGGCTAGGCTAACAAACATGGATGCTGGGTACTGCTTTGATGCCCAGAGATAATCCGGTTTAACTACGATTTGTTTTCCCGAGCCGTCTACTACATTACAATCTAGTGGTCGATCCGAGATTTCGATGCGAGGACTGATTTGAGATCGCTGCGGTTGAGGTCGACTGTTAAAAGCCGGACCGGTGTCGCATGAATCGGTAGTGAGAGGACCAGGGAATAATGCTGAATTTACGGTGTGAAGCGTGTGAGCCAACTGACTCAGCCTGCAGTCGTTTCGTTAAATCGATGTGTTGTGAGCGGAGACGTGTCTGTGTCTAAGCGAAGAATTCTACACAGACAGGTGCAGTTATACCGCTAGATGAGGAATGACAAGCACAGGAGCAGCGCCGGGAGAAGAGGACTTCACATTTGCCATTTCGGTTCATTCTTTCTCAAGTCTTCACCGCGGCACAAAATATCTTGATTTTAGATTGTATCGTTTAGAAAGTTTTGGGTTGAAGTGTTGCACTGCTCATAAGAGCGTTGTCAAGCGCCAAGAAAAATTGCACTAAACAACAGAGAATGCGTGTCACGACCTGTGGATTGATCGATCGAATCCGATATGGCGCCAGTTTCTCTTGGCTAAATCCGGATTAGCTATTTTTGGAACCTCTTCAAAAAATGGTGTCATGTACTTTATATAAAGATACGTTATTAATAGGTTCCATAACTGACTTGTCTGTCCTGCAGATGTGAAAGTAGACAATCAAAATGTATTGTAAATGTAGTTTTGACTGAATTTGCACCCCTCAAATCTAATGATAGCCTGATCTTGGTTAGTGTCCGAGTCAAACTGCTTTTTTCTTTTTTGCTGTCAAAGCTGCCTACAAAACGTTTGACGCTAAAGCTGAGAACTGGTATCAAAACTGAAACAATTTGTTGTTTTCAGACATGTTGTTTTGGGTAGTCTTATTCTTTATGTTCTTTTTTTGAACCGTGTCAATTTCACCATCCTGTTGACTACTGAGTGATGATCTCATCCACATCCAAGACCATTGTTGAGGTCAGTTTTCCCACAACCAATAGTTTGATTCAGGTCCATTCAAGTAAAATTCATTTTAAGGAGTTCCCTAATTTTATGATTCCCCTATACCGTTTGAATCTCATAGTGTAGAATTCATTCAGATTTAGATTCACCAGCTACTCTTTTAATCTCTTGTGGCTTGTCAGGAGAGAGGCACTTATCTACTGTGCCCACTATCTATTCCAATGAGCAGAGAAGGGGGCCACTCAAGCACTGACCCTAGTCTTGTCAGACCTCATTCAAATGAAGTTGAGATATCAAAGCCAATTGTGACCAGACTTAAGAGCTGCTTTATTGTGGTTTGCGTTGTATTTTAACAATTGATACTGGCTTACTCTGCACCAGTATTTGCCTGTTACATTCTCTCATTCCCTTTAATGAAGTCAACGACGGGGTGACTAGACATTTTCAGTGTGGTCAGAGTTAACAGAGATGTCAGCAGTGATTAAGACATGGTGGTGTAGTGGTTTGCATCAAGCAAGTTCCTGGTTTGATTCCCAGCTAGGACCTTCCTCTTCAGTGTTTGCATGCTCTGCCCCCTCCACCACCAAAAATATGTAGAGAGGATGAAGTGCTGATTGGTTTTATGAGATAAGTCTAATGCATACATGGAAAAAAAATGGCATGACACAGTTTGATTCAGGTCCATTGATATAAAACACAGATTTAAAATAGCGTTGTGCCTCAAGTCGCCATGTTTCCATCTCCAAACCTACAGCTTTTTTAGAACGCTGATACCCCACAGCCACAGATCACGCTGCAGCTGTGGCACATGAGTGAGTTGGCTGCCATTATCAGGCAAGAAATCAAGCCTTTTCAACCATTAATTGGTTTCACACATAACCCACGAGAAATGATCAGAGGAGTGTGGATGAAGCCTCACACTCTTTTTTTCATTTTTTTAAACAGGATGTTGTGAGGAAGTGGGGGTGTAGACCTTGTGATCTCACGCCTGTCCTCACCAGACAGCAATGCTTAATATATCAACCCCACTTATGTTACTGGGACCATACAATGAAGAAATGGCGCCATCCCAGAATCGGATAATCTTATCCCCGAGGTGCTGTGGGGTTCCAGGAAATGTTCGACTTAGTTCTGCTAGGAGAAGATTCTCACCATCTTTGTTTGACGTTGAGGGTGCTGCATCATCGCTGGCATCTTTTTAAGGCCAGAGGACGTTTTTGAGATTTAACAAACCGCGTCAGCTGACTGTACGATTTCAGGGTATGAGCAGCAGGTACTAGAATCAGGTGTCTGCAGCACAATGGGCCAATGTGAGCGAAACAGCTCCGTTATGTTGGCTTTGATTTGGCTTTGGATTAGTAGTCAGGTAAATGCATGATTTCTATATACTGTGCGTAATTCTAATATGCTTTTAAATGTGTTACGAGGAACAGGCTGTAATGTGCGCCAAGTGGTGAGTCGAAGGCCACAGTCCGCCGCACGGTCACGAGTTCCATCCTGAGTGTTAACAAAGCGACAGTCATGTGACAACTTCTCATGATGCTGTCAAAACCAAACCGAAACTACAGCTTCTCCTGACCTGCTGTTACATCACCCGTCTGTGTGTGAGCAAACACACTCTGGGTTTCTGATTAGACAGTTCGCTCATGTGGGATTAAAGAAATTAATCATTGAATTGTTCAATTCTGTCACAGAAATGCTGACCATCGCCTTAAAAGAAATAACACAATGGGAAATAACACATTTGTGACATTGTCCTGACAGTTTGCAATTGAAGCCAACACAACACTGTCTTTTCCGTCTCTTTCTTTTTTCTTCATATAGCTTATTGGACAGTGGCTAATATTTGTGACTAGGGATGTCCGATATTGGCTTTTTTGCCGATATCCGATATGCCGATATTGCCCAACTCCCAATTTACCGATACCGATAACAGCCGATACCAATATATGCGCCGGTATACGCTTCAGGAGCGCATAGGCACTATTTCGGTGTAACGCACGCATTATTTTATTTTTATCGGTTTTTATATTATCGCTTTTAAAGCAAAAACATCTGATATCGATGTTACATTTTTATGCTAATATCGGTGGGCCGATATTAGCGGACATCTCTATTTGTGAGTGAATCATCCTGATGCATTCTAAAACGATTGTGAAACCTGAGGGTGTGTGTGCGTGCAAGTATGCATACATGAAAACGGAAGCTAAATTTTGAGGTAAGGTCTGTGGGATCCTGTTATTGAAATGCTGTAGCATTGTCGCTAATCAGTGTGAACCCACGGGGCACTATGCTCACTCTAGTGCCCTTATATTGTTTGTACAGCGCCACTTCTCTCACAGGTTCAACAAAATATCTGTTGGGGCGCAAGATCTGCTGCCAGCTGTGTTTGCTGAACCAGTGGCACCCAGATCACATTACACCGACAATTTAATTGTGTGGCATGACGAGCTATGGCAAGGTGTGTGTGTTTCTGTGTGTATTTGTCCATGTATGCGTGCACAGGTGCATGCGTGTGCCTGTGTGTGTGTAGTTGTTGGAGGGGACACATGTCCATTGACCCTGTGGTCCATCTCACAATTGAGGATCATGTTGCAACTTTCTATTTCTCTGTTGTTATTTCTGTCTCTGACACCCTGAAGGCTTTCCCTGTGGAACTAGACTGTTTAGGTCATGCAGAAGGGAGGCATAGAGGAGCGAGCTTGATCAAAATCGACCATCCAGCTACATTTGGAAATGGCTGTTAAACCGGCAGAATTGTTCTTCTTCCTTTTCTTTGTTATCACTCTCTGTTATTTCTTCTTTTTTTTGCTTGTCAAATAAATTTCGAAACATGGTAACAAACACAATGTGCAAACACAGTGATGCGACTCTCGTGTCTATTCGTGTGTGCACGTGTTTGTGCGGATTGAAGCGCTGTGAGCGACGAAGTGCTAACATATCAACAGGTGATTATCTTAGAATAAATCCTGACAGGTCATTGAGGACGCTGAGACTGTATGTGGGCTCGGTATCGGCCAACAAGGACAGAGCAGGGTTGTCTCGTGGTGCTAATCTGTGCGATCACAATTCCTGGTTAGTAATTACTTGGCGTGTACGTTTTTGGGCATTATTACAATGTACAGGCAAACCGTATCTTGGGGCTCCTGAGGCTCAGTTAATCTCAGCTGTTAGCAGCTGCCGTGCCCGTATTGTTACCCACTACCAGGATGCATTTCTATAATCCGAATACTGTAAAGGTTTGCGTGATGACAGCTGACTTTTTTTCCGCCGTAGTTTTGTGGTATTGTGTGCGTGCGTGCATGCGTGTGCGCTTGTGTGGATGTGTGTCGAAACACATGCAGCTGCTAGCTGCTGTCGTCAGTAACGGTGAATGATGACGCATTTTACAATGCCATTTTTTTGGCTCCAGGGCCACATTGACTCTTTTTTTCATTTGACAAACTGGCTAGCTCAGCGCAAGATGCATACCCATCAAACGGAAACAGACAACAGAAACAGCATCCCAGTGGTAATATCCTTACCTTGTAAAAGGAACAGCGTTGTTTCTTGTACATTTTTGCCGGTTCAAAGTCTGATGTTAGTTTTGTTTAGGGCTGGGCAAAAAAAATCGATTTAATGGATTTATCGAATTTGTGGCTAAAAACGATCTTTATTTTGCAAATTCGACTTTTTCGACATTTTTCGCGGTCCGTTTCTTGTGGGTTTCCGTAGCGCAATGTGAGCCCGCCCCCTTCCACGCGCTACACAATTACAAACAACATGGCAGCGGCAGCGTGTAAACAAGAGTTACTTCCAAAGAAAGGCACAACTAATTCAATCATTTGGAACTGGTTCGGTTTTGATGCATCAGACGCACAACAGACGAAGCCTCGCTGTAAAATATGTTTAAAGGCTGTTGCTACCGGAAGCAGCAGTACAACTAATCCGTTCCGACACCTGAAGAATAGACATTCCGGAGAATGGGAGAAGTGTAACCAGCTACGAAACGAAGACGGCAGCTCTAGCACACCGGCTAAAAAGCAAATGACACTTCCTGAGAGCTTCACAAACTGTGTGCCTTGTGATAAGAGCGCGTTCGAAAGCGATTACAGAGGCCATCACGTCTTATATTGCCACAGACATGTTGCCAGTATATTATGTTGAAAAGCGAGGCTTTAATCACTTGTTGAAAGTTTTGGATGCCAGGTACGTTGTACCCAGTCGCAAGTATTTCGCCAACGTAGCGCTGCCTCACCTGTACACTGCCACTCGGGAAAAGATCCGCGCTGAGCTGGAGGAGGTGGCGTTTTACTCTGCCACCACGGACATGTGGTCCAGCCGGACGATGCAGCCGTATATACAATACAATACAATACAATACAATACAATACAATGACAGCTTGAAATTGCTGAATGACAGAGCCTCATTTACTTCTTATTTTGGATCGTCTATATGCACTTTACTCTGAGGACAACCACACCAATAAAGTTGCACTTTCACAATATGTCAGATGTCTGCAGTCGTTTTTAAGTGCATTGAAAAAAAAATCGAAAATCGAATTTTTCTTCAAAAAATCTGAGATTTTTCTTGAGGCCAAATCGCCCAGCCCTAGTTTTGTTGTAGCAATTCTTCAAACAGTCATTTCTTTGAACAGATGTTTCAATTAAGAATTCTGTACCAATCTTTGTCGGGCCACATTTTGCCTGCAAGCTTTAGTTTCCCATCTAATGTCTCAGACCCAGAACAAAATAAAGTGGCTTTGTGGGATAGCTCCTTAAATAAATGTGCATGCATGTGAGCATTCCTGAAAAAGGCTTTGACGCCCAATGAACCTTGCCTGTGCAAACAGGAGGGAGAGCAGCTAAAGCAGACACACAAAAGCGTGCACAAACACACACAGACACAAAGTGAGAGGGATGTTGTGTACAGACGAGGAAAAGGAAGCCGCTCTGTTGACTTGGCTACTTAAGGCCGCACTCGAGACGCAACTCAGCTGGCGTGATCATTTCTAACATACGTGGTGGGAACAGAGGTTGAAGAACACGTTGTGAAAGACGCACAAACTTTTTTTTTCCTCATTGTGTTCAGTTAAATCAGACAAATGAGAGAAAGATAAGAAGATAATGAGAGAGAGAAAAATTCTGAAGATTTTTGCACGACTTTGTCAAAGTCAAAGGTTTTCATTGGTATTATGTGGCGCTGCTACGTAAAACATTCTCAGTGTCCTTCCACAAGCTTCTCACAATTGTTTGTGGGAGTTCTGGCCCATTTCTCTGGACAACTATGACTGAGTCAGGTTTGTAGGCCGCCTCTCATGCACCCACGCCTTTAAAGATCTGCTGTGATGCCGTCTATTTCCTATTAAGTGTGCCCGTGCCTCCTTTGGAAAACTAGCCCCATAACATGATGATGCCACCCTGGTGCTCGTTCCAGTGTGCGCACGTAAAGTGTAATTTGTCTTTTTTATGATTTGTTGGAAGAAGTAGCCTCCTCCTAGCTAAGAAGCCTTCCAGCCCATGTTGATGTATCTTTACACCGTGTACTTAAACTTCTGGTTTCAACAGTGTGCTCATGTGGGTGTGATGCATATTTGCAGCTTTGTGTCAGCAATTGAGTGTCACCCTGACGACACAAAGTCAACCGAAGGAGAAGTCAAACATGCTTCCCTTCATTGGCAGAAGTCAAACAAATGGCATCAAACATTGTTCGGATTTGTCTGCGTTGTTCCATCATTAAGATTCAAGCAATTAAAGAAGTGAAATCGTACACAGTGTAGTTTGTAATTACGGTTTGCTGCACAAAGTGGGAGCACACAGTGAGTGAAAACACAGTGGGCTGCAGCACACACACACTGACACACACTCGAGGTGATGCATCACACCTCATTTCAGTCTCATGGTGCATTTCACCTTAAACCCAGGTGCTGCACCACACACACACACAAACACACACACACACACACTATTGCACACCGACCATATGTTGTTACATACAGTACGTTGTATGAGTGTTAATTCCATCATCTGTGTTTCTCCGCTGAAAGGAGAGAAGCTGTGCTTACATACAAGATGACTTCTGATTGGCCTGCCTCTCGGAAAGCATAAGCGGCAAAGCACGATCATTCATGTTCACACTGTTACACACAAACACACACACACACACACAATCTTGGTAATCCCTGTAGTCCAGACGGATGCACCTATTGGATAATCCCTGGCAAGGGGTGGGGGTGTTTCAGTCTGAGCTCCATGTGGTACATCTGAGGTGCAAGAGTAAGTGGGCCATAGTAAGGTGCAATATCATGGCAAGCTGAGGTGACTGATGGCTGTTATCTATAACCATTTACGGCTTTAAGGTGAGATGTTGTTCATGGCGCTTTGATGGAGGAGAGGTGCAGGATTAGCTAATAATAGTCACACATCTCAGTGCGGAGTTAAGGGACACAAAGAGGGGGTGGAGTGCAATGTTTCCACCTCACATGAGAGTCAACACCAAGATGCACAATCTTCCATTTGTTATCCTCATGTACTGCTTTGTCCCTGGAATCCTTCCTCCCCCTCCGGACAGGCACAGTGTCATCAAAATTGGCATTCCTCATTGACGTCACCATAGGCAACAAACATCTACTCTGATGTCATCCACCCTAACAAACTCACAACAATGTCACACTGTTTGATCCGGCACCTCCTCATCCGCTTGCTTGTATGTTATTACTCGCAGTGAGTAAATGTGTATTTGTCATGTGGTGATCAGCACAGCATTAGTATGAAGATCCAATCAGGCAGATCCACATCAGTACAAGCGTATCACTTACACTTAGTGTCCCCCCACCCCCATGTTTTCAACAGACTATTTCATGGAATTATTCTGCTCCTCTCTCTCTTTTTATCTCTGATGCAGACAGGTGTCAGCTGGGTCACGTGAGCAAGGAAAAGAGAGAGGAAGAGAGGGGGTGAGTGCAAAGGAGTGGGAGAGGGAGCTCAAGTGAGTAAAAGGAAGCGAGAGAAAGAGAGAGCGAGCGGAGCCATGGACCATCAGAGACAAAGGACCCTCTCCACGTCAGGAGAATCACTGTACGTGGTGCTGGGAGTTGACAAGAGCGCCACGACAGAGGACATCAAGAAATGCTACAGGTACTATCACGCACACACACACTAAGTCTTCGCTGTCATTGAAAGAGAGCAGAATCTCAAACACATTACAGTTCAATGCCGAGGACCAAACCTGACCTCCATCTTAAATATGGAATAATACTATAAGCCAGCAGAGGTCGCCAGATAGCCATTTTAAGTCTTGTCATCGGACTCCTCCACTTACATTCCCACAAATTTTTCATTTCCTGAGTTAAATGTTTCCTCAACTTCAAAGTTCTTCCAAATCAGACTGATGACGTATGGGAAGTTGTCAATCACACCACACCGTCACAACCATTGAAAAACGTATTTTTCAAATAGCACTATCATAGTAACCATTTTGACGTAATATATGTGAATACATAATATTTGGGTAAGAATTGCAAAATGAAAACTAAAATAAACAAGGAACAAAAAGAAATAGCCGTGAGATTTATGAAAAAAACAAGTGCCTAGATTCACCGTGATCCCTTTCAGCAAAAAATCACAATACCTGAAGAGGAAACGTTTTCTTCAAGTTTTCAACCTAGGTAAATTAGGTGGAAATGGGTTTTTCAAGTTCCTAGTAAATAGAAAACCTTCCTACATTGAAAGCACCCGTATTGTGAATGAAGACAGCACTTGTACTTCGGACACATCCAATAAATAGTAAATCAAGGGTCAAGGGTCAAATTCTATTCCAGTAAAATGAGACTAAATTCCTCCCTCTTTCCCTTTCATTTAACAGAAAACTGGCATTAAAGTTTCACCCGGACAAGAACCCTGACAACCCTGAGGCAGCTGAGAAGTTCAAGGAAATCAACAATGCTCACTCCATCCTGTGTGACACCACCAAGAAGAACATCTACGACAAGTATGGTTCGCTTGGCCTCTATGTGGCTGAGCAGTTTGGCGAGGAGAACGTCAACACCTACTTCGTCCTGTCCAGCTGGTGGGCCAAGGTACGTCAAATGGTTGTAGGTCATCTCACCGGCCATATTAAGGACACAGGCCCCTGATGTAGCGTTGGGATCGGCTGAGCCTCCAAAAGTCCAATTGGTAGCTAGGCGGCAAGTGTTTGGTTCCCACATGGCTTAATCTCTCTCTCTCTTTGTTCCCTCTTCCTGTCCCTCTCACCCATGGCCGCCCTCCCTCCCTCCCCCTCACTATCAGGCCCTCTTTGCGTTCTGCTGCCTGGCCACTGGCTGCTACTTCTGCTGTTGCCTGTGCTGCTGTTGTAACTGCTGCTGTGGGAAGTGTAAACCCCGGCCGCCCATGGACCAGGAGCCCGAATTCTACGTGTCCCCAGAGGACCTTGAGGCCCAGATGAATGCAGATGAGAGAGGTGAGCCTTGTGAACACCCGCAGACTTACACTCAGACAATGTACATACACGTCAAATGTCTCGGTTTAGAGTTGCTGTGGGAACTACTGGGAACAGTAAACAAGCGATAAATGAAGCTTAAGCTTGAAGTTCTCAAAAATTCTTTTTAAGCCTGTTGTCTTACTTAAACAGTCAAGAAAAATGCTTTCTTCTGCAATGACGTGCTAGTTTGCCTGAGATGTAAAATAAGACAAAGGTAATTTAATTTTAGATTAATTAATTAAAAATTAAAATAATTAATTTAATTTAATGAAGGCAGTCACTACTGCAACTAAAGCAATGGAGCTGACAACATGACAACAAAAAAGAATATGAAGAAAATAGTATAAACAATCCATTTATATATCAAGTGCAAAATCCATTAAGTTACGTCCTATAAATATGTGCAAAGATCCAATGAATACGAATTATGTACTATGGCTGATGTTCTGCACTTGTGCGTGTGTGTGTGTGTGTGTGTGTGTGCTTGTCCTCCTCTGAACAAATTCACAAATAACGTGTTCCCCCACAGGTGGAGGAGATCCGATCATGGTGCAACCGTCCTCGGCAACAGAAACCACCCAGCTCACCTCCGACGCTCACCAAACCTACAGGACCGAGGCATACTAGGCACATAGACAAATGCACACAAACTGCTCAAACTAGTACAAACACACAGATACTCCTACTCAAACCTAACAAAAAAACACACTCGCAGCCAGTCTCGTTTCCCATTGATCTAATGTTCGTTGCCAGTTGGATCTTATTTTTTAAGTTATTTTAAAGAGAGAGAGACAGAGGTTGAGGAGCTTGACGGAGGTCAGACATTTTCGCTAAATAGCAATTCATCTGCATGATGTGGGTTTTTCTCTCAGCCACACTTTGTACTGTTATCACAGTTGAAATGTGTCTCGTCTCTCACTTGCGTCAGGTCCTCGCATTCATCACAGCTCGTTCAATCAGAGTTAATGTGAGGTGAAACTGATCCCCCCCTTCTGACTCAGTGTTGACGTGTGGCAACGTCGGGCTTATGGTTCAGCGTGTCTTGTGTATGTGTGCTTGTTTCCAGCGTGTTTACCACCTTGCGGAAATTCAGGCTCTTGTGTCAAGGTCAGGTGCAGGCAGGCCAGTGTTACACCATCAACGTCATGAAATCATCATCCGCTGAATCAGAGTGTGTGTGTCTGTGTGTGTGAGAGAGAGACAGTGCTTTGTCGAACCGCTCGAGTTTTAAGTTTCCAAAATAATTCTGAGCTGAAATCAGAAATGTGTGTGAATACCTCGGATAGATGTGGAGATGCTGACCAGACGGGTCATTTCCTGCTGCAGTATTCCTCCTCTTCCTCACCTTGACTCCCCTCTTGCCCTATATTCCTCCTTACCACTCATCAAGTGGGTTTGGGCAGAGCGTCAACACACACACTGGCACGCGCACATGCAATCACCTCTTCATGCTCCCTGGACATCATCCACACACTGCTTAAGTCTGTTTTTCTTGTCAGCTTGTGTGTGTGCATGTCTCTGTGCCAGCGAGCAAGTGAGACGCAACGTCAGGCGCGTTTGTTATGATTCTTGAGCCTCTGCATCGCGTTGTTTTATTCATCTATTCTCGTCTTTGTAGAGTAGCTTTTACTCGTGTTTATTTATGTGGTTGATGAATGAAGAGCGTTCCGGTCCAAAGTCTTACTAGTTTTATGGAATTAGTCTGTCTGTGTTCTCGTCCTTTTCCACACTTGAGCTCTGACACAGAGGCTCTCAGAGGAAGTTGGGAGGCGTGGGTGGCTAGTTTGTTGGTTCCCGTGTGTGTGTTGGTGTCAAAATATATCGGGAGCATAAACGGAGACACAAACTCTGTGATGTGCTCTAAATGTGACAAAGTCCCGTGCCAGAGCTTGTACCTCTCTTAGGCCCAACACCCATGAAATGACCACCTGCCAGCTAGCCGCTAGCTCCTAGCCTGTACACCAAATGAGGCATGCAGACATCTTCTGCAGGTCCCGGGTGGCAAACAAGGAGTCATCTGATCCTGTCATCCAATATTTCTGTTTTATTTGTTGTCTCACGTCATGTGATCAGTGACCAACATGATGCCAGTCTCACCTCCCTATCCACCAATCATGGAGCAGCATGTGTCCAGCCAGAGAACATCATGAATCTTCAGCCTCACAGAGGACAGATGACTCACATGTGAATAGAGCTTCCAGATGATATTAACACGGAAACATTATTTATTTTGTTTTTCCTGTCTTTTTAATAATGAATTAATGACTAGCTGATATTGTAGGTTATTGTGGACTGTATGTTCAAGAACTTCACTGATTCAGAGAGATGAAGGACCCGCTTTGTAAACACCTGTTGAGATGTAGAGCTTTTTTGTTATAGATCATGTTTGCTTCTGATGAGCAGACTCTCAGAAAAAAAAAAAACCTAATGTAATGTTTTAAAATAAATGTTTCTGATTTTTTTGCTCGTTCAAACCGCTTGATTCTTTGAGAATCTCTTTGCGTGCGTGAATGGGAGTTTTCAACATAGATGTACATTATTGTGTAGCAAGGATTTGTAAAGACTTTAACATTTGCACAGACACTATTGAATTGTTATATACACAATTATGCAAACGTCTAATAGGCATACAGACACGTGCATAACACAAGTTAATACAGGTTTTGTAATTGAGAAATGGAGCAAGAACTGTAGAATTTATTAGATCTGATAATTCCAAACTGCAGGATGATGAGAACCTCAGAAATACGGGAATGTGGTGCAGCTGCAGCAAAGACAGGGCAGCAGTTGGGAGTGTGTGAGGGTGACTGTAGCATGAGTATAGCCTGGCATGGTCATAATCTCTCAGCATTCCAGTTACTCCCTCATATGGTGTGTGGGGGTGTGTGTGTATGTCGGGGTCATCTCACAGGGACTGTCCCGGAAACCTGATGCCCCCCAACTCGAACCCCACACAACACGTCTCTCTCTCTCTCTCTCTCTCTATCTGTATCTATCTATCTATCTACCTCTCTGGCACTTTGCTGAAGGGAGTGGGAGAATCGAAGTGATCACCGGAGATATAGCAGTGGGGGTGTTGACAAAAGCGAGCAAGAGAGGGAGGAGACACAGGGAGAGAGGAGAAGACAGAAGACAAGAAGAGACACCGAAGAGGCGAGACTTTCATCTCATTCTTGGCCACGATGTGGGACACTTGTCCTTCCTGTGCAGGACACACTGTTTGATTAGCGCACCCTGAGCAGGACTATTCAAAATTTGATGGACACTGAACTTTGAGGACAACGTCAAACTAAACATAATCCAGCCTTGGACCAACAAACACGCAAGTAGTGACAACAGGACAGACATTTGCTGAGATCGTCAGTGGATCCTGAGGACGGTATGCAAGTCCTGCACGTGTCTGTGTGTATGAGTGTGTTTGAATCCCTGTCCCACATCCCTGCAGCCGCTTGAACACTCCTGCAGCGAGGCAGCCATGTCGCTGGCATTGGAGCTGAGCGGCATGCGGGGAGGCGGAGCAGCGGCAGCGCTGGAGAAACAGCTGATCTGTCCCATCTGCCTGGACGTGTTCACCAAACCCGTGGTCATCCTGCCATGCCAGCACAACCTTTGCAGGAGGTGTGCCAACGAGCTTTACCAGGTATGTGTGACTCACATTGTGTGTGTGTGCGTGTTCGGATTATACGTTGCTAAAATGAGAAACATTTGCTCATCTACAACACATGCAGCATTTGACCTAGAGGTACATGTTCTGCTCTTTATTTTTCCTCCAGCCAACTGCTTTGGCCTTAATGCCTCTGTTATGGGATTAACACTGACAAACAGGATATCTAATATCAACAAAACACTAAACCTAACCTATCAACAACATCAGCGCGCACACACACACACACACACACACACACAGAAACACATTTCCCTCTTAACACGTCACCACCCAACAGGAATGACCCGGAGAAACATCAACAACAACTCTTACAGCAACTGAAAAGTGATACTCAGTACAGAACACACCTCTGTGTGTGTGTGTGTGTGTGTGTGTGTGTGTATGAGCGGCTAAGCTAATTAGTGACTGAGTTAGTGGTATGTCGCATGTACATGTCTGGTACATGCGTGAGCCCCAGTAGACTCCGCCCCCACCACCTCGCTCACGTTCGTGACTTTTGACATTGAGGAACCTGTTTCCTTCCTCACCACACACACACACACACACACACAATGTATGAAACTAGGGAGACCCTGAGCAGGTTGTTTGTTCCTCGTCTTCCAGCTGTCGCACCGGGCCGATCTGCTCTCTTGGGTTTACATCCTTCCAGATCAGATGTCCTAAACTTAGCCCTGACCTGAGGTTGGCTCAGACCCCTCACACTCCCTCAGAGCTCCCTTTTGAGCGTCCCAACCCGCTGAGCAGAACAAACATTCTGTGTGTTGATTTACCACTCGGGCGTGTTGAAATGGAGATCTGTGGGTCAATGAATTCCCAGAGAAATTACATTCCTATACTATGTGTGCTGCAAATTGAACTGCAGACAGTCCCACAGATCAACTAACTGACAACTAATAAGTGTCTTAATTTGTGGGAAGGAGACATGTGATGTTGTGTTTGTTGTGATTACACCATGTTGTCCTTCGCTGCTCCTCTGCCTCCGATGGCTCCCCATTTGTCCCCCTCATCAGTCCACACGATCGGTCCCACCTGAGACATCGAAGCGCCCGTTAGGCTCAGCAGCAGCTGAGGCTTACTGCAGAGCCCCCCCACCCCCATCCCCTTAGCTCCATCACTTAGCCAGGCCTCCTCCACAACACAGAACCATGTCAGGAACCCCACCGCGTATATGACCCAGATCTGGTGTCTTCTATGTTTGGAGAGCACCACGTCTCCATGGGAGATATTTGGAAGATTCTGCACATTCTCTACCACTGACCTTCACTTACTATAATCTCCCATACCACACTTGTTTGTTTGTCTCCTGCATCTGTCCAGTGCGAATGGATGAGGTCAATGGGACTTTTGGGATGATGCTAACTGTCTGTCTGTCTCTCTATCTGTCTCTCTGTCCCTGCAGCCCTCCTTGTTCCAGGCTCGAACCACCATGGCGGTCAGCAGCGGACGTTTCCGCTGCCCGTCCTGCAGACACGAAGTGGTGCTGGATCGCCACGGTGTCTACGGCCTGCAGCGCAACCTGCTGGTGGAGAACATCATTGACCTGTACAAACAGGAAGTCAACAACAAGAGCTGTGACGTGCCGAGGTGAGGAGAGGGCGCCTTCTCTCTCTCGACCACACTCTCTCTCTCTCTCTCATTCCTAGCCTCTCTCTCTCTCTCTCACTCTCTCTCTCTCCTCCCGGCAGCCCCGCCCCTCTGCCACCGCCTCAGCCTGAACTTCTGACCTGTGCCGATCATGAGGGGGAGAAGGTGAACATCTTCTGTGTGAGCTGTCAGGTCGCCACCTGTTCGCTCTGTAAGGTGTTTGGGGCTCACCAGTCCTGTCAGGTGGCCCCGCTCAGCGATGTCTACCAGCAACAGAAGGTAGCACACCCCAGTAAAGCTCGGTAAAGGTCAGCTTGCTGCGACCTTTGCTGTAACTCGCTGATAACATGCGCATTTATCTCCAGGCTGTGTTGAACGAAGGAGTTGCCGCTCTGACTGCCGTCAGTGAAAAAGTCCAGGCTATCATCCATGACTTGGAGGCGACCTGCACAAATATAAAGGTGGGTTTGTGTGTGTGAGAGAGAGAGAGAGAGGAGGGAGAGAGAGAGGGGTGGGATGTAGATCTATTAATATAACTCAGAGGGCTGCTGTGTGAGCTGTATTCTTATGCTCAGCTGTCTAATCCTACATTATATCCAATGACAAATCCCTGAAGCTACGATTCCCAGCTGAACTCTAATTCCAACTGGGGTGAAATGCAGAGAGTTGTTAACAGAAGATCCTTCCAAAATGGATTCAATTTCCGAAACATAAAAAACATGAAGTGAAACGTGAGCACAACTGTAATGGTAGTCCTCCTCTTCTTCCTCTTTGGAGTGCTCCCTCCAGGAGTTGCCACAGTGGATCATCCTTCTCCACCTCCCTCTGTCCCGCCAATCACCAACTGATACAACTTCTTTAACAATATCCACAAACCTTCTCTGTGGTCTTCATCTTTTCCTTTTACCTCCATCGCCTCCTCTGTCAAATGTCTCCTTTATCTTTCCTCTGCACTTGACACAAACCATCTAAATCCGGCCCCTCTGACCTAATTACCAAATTGCTCCACCTTCAGTTGTTCCTCTGATGTTGATATACAGTTTCATAGCAACTGGTGTGTTTCTGAGTATTTACTGCAGCTCTTAGGAAGTCTGCAGAGCTCATTTAGTGTAAGCAATACTATTGCTATTGCTATACTATTGCTCTCCAACATCTGTTGGCACTGCTAATCTCTGTTCTCATCTGTTGTTGTTTTGTCGCCCCATATAGGAGAATAGTAAAACTCAGAGACAGAATCTGTGTGAGCAGTTCGATCGCATGTTTAACATTCTGAAGGAAAGACGCAAGGTGAGATTGTGTGTCGAGGACTTATCTCCCCGTGTCTTGAGATACTTGATGTACTCCTTGATCATCACGTCAAAGGTGATGACCCAGAAAATCAGCACGGAGGAGGAGGAGAAGACGGGCCATGCCCAGTCACTGCTACACTGCTATGGGGACCGCGTTGAGGCCAACAGCAAGCTGGTGCAGACAGCGGTGGACAGCATGGAGGAGACAGATATGGGTGTGTTTGTCCAGGTAAATCCAGGAGGTTCTCCATAGCTTGCTGCAAAGCTCCCAGAGGAGATTGTTAGAATGATCAGGAAAACAGTGAAACGTGAATTCATTCTGACCTGCTTTATGTTCTGTTCTCAGAATTCTCGGGAGATGATCGCCAAGTAAGTATTTTATCTTCATAGTTTCACCTTTGACAGCATTTCCATCATGGATTTTGTAATTTGAATTCAAAAGTGTCAACCTTTTAAAGAAAATCAATTCAGTACATTTAATCTTTATCTCGTATCGCTTGCTTTTGCATTATTTTGATTTTCCCTTCTTTTGTTATTGTCAATCAGGTACTGTTGAAAAAGTATGTAATATCCCACAAAATATTTCACCTGATACAGCCACGTCCCCTTTTAGCATTTTCTGCATATTCATCCATCTTTTCATTTCCCTCCCCACCCCTGTGCTCAGGTTGCTATCGGCGACCAGCTCATGTCCTGCTGAGACGCTCAAACCAGACTGTGAGAACATGAGCCACTACAGATATAACTTCAGCAGACAGTGGAGAGCTGTGCACAGCATCGACTTCGTCAGAGGTCAGAGGTCAAACTCAACTCATCGTGGCTCCA
>OMPJ01016045.1:0-11480 GCA_900312935.1 Carapus acus | reverse complement strand
CCGCACAGTGAAGGCAAATACTGTCTATACAAACAAGAACACCGTGTGTGCGTCCGTGTCAGAGTGTGTGTGTTTGCCATGTCAACAAAGATTCACAGTCGTACTAGCAAAGCAGGCACAGATGAGCCACTGAGAACGCACACATACAGTATACGCACGCACAAATGCACACATACAGTAATACAGATGTTGGCGATGGATACTGAATTCTTCTCTTGTTCTCTACTCCTTCCTCTGCATCGCTCACCCTCTCCGTCTCTCTTTAGGTGAGCGAGCTTTAACATACCACAGACCACTGGCAGAAATGCTGACGTCACAGCTCAGGAATCCCGACACACGCGTAATGTTGAGATTGTGGGTCTGTGTGTGTGTTGTAACACACACATATGCACAGCCTGCCAAGCAACTTGCAGGTAGACACTCGTTATTTTTCTTTGCTACTGAGGTCAAAACGACTATTTTGCTGCTCTGTTGCTATGGCAACGAAGGCCGGAGCCCAAATTTCCGTACGACTCATCAAACACACACATAGACCGAACCAGTCCGGCCACACGGTGACACAAAGTCAACAGTCAAAGCACACATGTACACACAGACGCTGCCACCCGGGGCATTGCACAGCAAGCGAGCTTTCCGTGGTTCTCATTAAGTGATCAGCTGTTGCGCGAGGAAGAGTTTCTACATCCCTAAATGAACACGCAAACGCAGGAGACTGAGAGACGGAGGAGAGAGAGTTTCTATCTGCAGGCCTCTGTGAAGGAATGTGATAATGAGTGGTCTTTGTACCACACATACACACTGGGATGTCTGCCTGTGCAACGTACACAAGCTATAAGACGCACAGCTTTAGGTAGTCACCACAACCACACTCACGTAGATAACACAAAACACGACCCACGCCTGGTCAGACGAGAAGCTGTCTCTGTATGGAGACGAGCTGCGGTCCATTCTGAAGTATCTGACGTATTTCATAACATCTCTGCCTCTGATATGTCAGGTAATAGTCCACAAGGGAAGAGCTGACAAAGGGTTACGCGCAGCTCCTTAACTCAACTGCTACAGCATTGTTATGGACCAGAGATGTTCAAACAAGGGCTCGCACGCAAGACATGAAGTCCAGCTTTGGTATGACATCATCATAAGTATCCAATCACATAGCACCGCCTCACAGACCTTTCACTGGTTTTGGTTTTTCATTTTTCAAGGCAGTGCTGTACGTATGCACTACACCCTCTAGTGGAAGATAAATCATCCTCCCACTGAAAAACCCTGCTAGTCTGACAGAAACCAAAACGTATGTATGATGTAGCCCTGATTCTCAACGCAGACATGCTGGCCACCACTTTGTCCTCTGATCAATTCAGTGGTGTTAGCGAGTCCAGTGAGCGAACACAAAACAACATGCGGCTAAAAATACACAACACACACGCACACACACAAATTACTGGGATGCCTGTTGAGAACTGCTTTAGCCAGTAAGGCTAACTATAGAGAGGGAGGGGGAGAAACACACAGAAAGAAGGAGAAGAGGCGAAAAGGAGGGAGAGAGGCAGAGAGAGAAGTTATCTTGCCTCCCTCTGTTGAAATAGATTTTTCATGTGAGGTATTCTTTTGTTATTTGGCCTTGAATTTCACTGACTTAAATCTAATGACTTGCACACACTGAAAACATTGAGAAACAAACAAAAGTATACTTTTTGTGCTTCACTCACAATTGATGATTTATCAAAGGATAAATGGATGGTTTGCCATTTTCAAAGTGAACAAAAGTATTCAATATTCCATCAATAAACAAAATGGGCAGGGACTTAGATAACCCCCAAACCTTAAACCACCATAACAGACATAGTCAGAAACTAGTTGGATGCGGGAACAACAAGAAAAACATACAGACTTCGGTGATAACAATAACACATAGCGGATTATTAGTGTGGGGGACAGGGGCTACTCTTTATCAAAGCAACACATGATGACTGTCTGCTTTATGTAATAGTAGCCGTTAAAAATGACTTATGACTCCACGACATTTCTCACAATTACTCTTGGATGGAACACTTGTGCGTAGGTGACCGTCGCACATTACACTGACATATGAGAATGAGAGTTCCCAAAACTCGGGAGTGTATGGGAGTGTGAGGGAGCTCCGGCTGGGTCCTAGCAGGAGGGTTGACTCACCTCTGCCGGGCCGGACCAAACCGGAGTGTAGGCCACGCGTTGCTCGGTTCACCGTGTCCTCATCTCCCCGCTCACTAAAAGTCAATCAAAATGAATACCGGTAAATAAACGCTGTCCCCTCGCCACGATGGCCGCGATTTCGGTGTCCTGCGTGCGGGCCCGACGGTGGCCGAGGCGCGGGGAGTGAGGGCAGGGTGGGGGCGCTGCTGAGTCACATTCATCTCAAACTTTAAATTCACTTAATCACTCACCGCTGTCGGAGTAACGGCGCCGGTCACCGCGTGCGCCCCGTGGTGGTTTTGACGTTACTTTCAAGATATCGAATAATCAGAGTGAATCACGGGGCTCTGGGCCGGCGGAGGCTTCGGGAAACTCCAGGCCCGCTAGCTGCCTCTCTGTCCGGCCGAGGAATCACGGCAGGTCCGGTGAAACTTGCTGGAAGTCGGTGAAAAACACGGTGGGTGTCGCGCCTCGCCGCCCACCGCTGCTTGGGTGACTTTTATGGTGAGACGGGCAGCGACGGAAAGGTTTCGGGAGGAAAAGTGCAGTTAGAGGAGGAAAAGGAAAGAGGAGAGTAGGGGGGAGGGAGGGGAACAGGCAGAGGGAGACAGGCTGGCCGGTGACCGGGCCGCGCGCACCGTCTAACTGTGCGTGCCGGTCGTGCGCGCTCCCGTGTGCACGGAGGCCAGACTACTGCTAACTACAAGCCAATCACCGAGCAGAAAGAGGGCCGACCTGAGAGAAGGTGGTCAAATCAGAGAAAATAAGGAGGAGCAAACACTGAGCAGACAGCCAATCAGAGAGCAAGAAGGGGCGCTCGAGGCGGACCGCGCCCGCGCGCATGGGCTGCCTGTGGCTCGGTCAGTAATAGCGGGAGACAAGAGACGCTACGTTGTCCCAAAAACACGAAACATCACAAAGACCCACAAGAAATCACTGTTAAAGATTGAACCTTATACAGTCTTAGCTTTACTTTCCAGTGTCACCTAATCCAAAACCTTGAAGACATCCTACCACAAACAACACGAGTTAATATCAGCAGTAAATAAGTTTGAAAAAGTCACTTGAGTTACTTTTGCAGTAACGTTAGAGACGTTACGTTACTCCAAAAACACGAAACATCGCCATGAACCATATGAAATCATCGTTAAAAACATAACTTTATACAGTCTTAGCTTCACTTCTCAGTGTCACCCAATCCAAAACCTCAAAAACATTCAACCACAAACGACACGAGTCAATATCAATATGTAAATGAATTGGAAAAAGTAGCTTGGGATACTTCTGCGGTGAACATTACTCACGTTGCCATAGAAAATCAACTAGGAAGAGTTCAATGATAGCTGACAGATTCGAGGACATAATAATTTAATTCCATTAATATTATGAATTCAACTGTCACACATACACGATCTTTGTTATATGTCACTCCCGTGTCAATCCAGAGGAGCCGAAGAGCAAGCGCGAGAGGGGAAATATGTCTGAATAGAGAGGCAGGCCATCATTTCTATTTCACTTTCTATTGCTATTATTGATCATGACGTTTACACGGAAGTACTTCCTGCTCGGCCCATAGTTGACGTGACTCGTCACCACCGTGTGTGACTGTTAACCTGCATTCACCTGTTTGTGTGCTCAGTCACAGGCACGTGCAAGTGCGTGTGTCAGTTCAGTGAAATGTTAGGGTGTGGTCAACACCCTGTCTGGCACACACACGTGCACACAAAAGGTGTCAACATCCTGGTGTGAGTGAATCCTGGATATTTACAGACCTGTGGATATAGACATTCATACTTCAGCATTTTTCAAGACACTCGAGAAAAATATGCAGCAGAATCATTAGATGCTGAATACTATACAAGTCTGAGATGCTACATCTGGGGTGGGCAAACGTCTTGGCTCAGGGGCCACATTGACTTTTAAATTTTGACAGATGGGCCAGCAAAAGGTGCAGACATATCAAACAGAAACTGAAATAAAGCATTAGGGTGTTACATCATTTACCTTTTAGAATGACCTGTTTTTTACCCACTTTGCCTGTCCATCAAAGTCTGGTGTTAGTTTTGTTGTTGTACGTTTTGTTGTTTGTTGTGAATGCAGTCAAAATTCTAAATTCTGTACCAATCTTTGGCGGGCTGGATCATCAAAACCATCGGGCCTCATGGGGCCCACGGGCCGTAGTTTGCCCATTCTAATGATACAGGAACAAGTATTGATCTTGACATCATGGCACAGGACAATAATGACATAGTGGCCAGGAATCAAGGCACAGGGTGTACGCATGCGGAGTAGGATACACCACTGTCCCTCTCATATGTTTTTGCGTCTCTCTATCCAGATTCAGTCCATCACGGAGGAGAGAATCGCTAAGTTATCCCGGAATAGCGGCCTTGTTCCCCCCCCGAGGTCCTTTCAGATGCTCCTGGCTGCCTAGCGCAGGTCTGGCCTGCTGCCTCTGTGGTTTCCCCTGGTGGTGAGTAGCGTGGCCTGCGCCGCCTTCACGCCCTCCCTGAAATTGCCGCTGCAGTAGTACAGCACGGGGTTGATGACGCTGTTGGTCGCCGCCATGCAAAGTGTCACCACCACGGCGTGGTGCAGAGCCGCGATGGCGTCACAGCTCCAATCGCCGCGTAGAGCGTGCAGGTGCAGCGTCCGCACCACGTGATACGGCAAGAAGCACAATATGAAGGTTGCCATCACCATGGTAACCAGGTGCACTGACCGACGCCTGTTACGCTGGCGAGCCCTGCAGGACATAATGCTGCTCCGATTGCCAGTGTGAGTGATGAGGCGGTGGACGATGCTGCCGTAGCATAGAATGATGGTGAGGAAGGGAAGGATGAAGCCCACAGCCAACGACAGGTAGTTTAAGGTGAGGACACGCCCCAAAGAGGGCAAGTCAGGGGGTTCGAAGCAGCGCGGAGACCCAGTCCTGTCAGTTTGGGGGTGCAGAGACAGCAGAGCATTGATACGATAACTGCATGGAGCGGGTCAAAAATCATTGGACAATCGGATGGTTGGGTTTACATTGCCACCTAGTGGCAATGGTGATAATTACAGCACATGACAATAGTCTCTCAAGGAATTTTAACGTGTTTCCTTGTGCAGTTCAACAATTGAGCACAGTCAAATGTCGCATGTTTATTGTTCTCACCTATGTGTCACTCCGCTGAATAGAAATGGGACAGAGGATACTCCCACAAACAGCCACACACCAACACACACCCACAGAGCCCTGGTGGGTGTGTTCAAACGATGCTGACGCTGTGGATGCACCACGGCAAGCCAGCGAAGTATGCTCAAAAGGGTGAGGAAGAGGATGCTGATGGTAACCAGAAATCATAAACACGTAATTGATCCCTGAGGGAAATTGACAGTGACAGTTGCTCCGGTTGAGGAAGAGAGAGGTGATGATGAAAAGGATCGACAAACACCCATGTGAGTGTTACCTTGTGTACAGGTTCATGTAGAAGCCATAGACACAAAGTCGACACAACCAGTCAGGGAAGTCCCACACCCCGCCCTTGAAGTGGTAGGCAAGCCGCAGTGGGAGGGTGAGGGAGAAGCTGGTATCTGACAGGGCCAGGTTCATCATGACCACAGAGCAGGCGGAGCTCCTGAGGGCAGACAGGAGCACCATGTTTGGGACTTGGATTGGTCCACAGCAGGCAGAACCGCAAAGTCGTGGTTGCAATCTCAAAGGTTAATCAAAGGTGAATTAGCATGAGATTCAACACCTGTGGTTGTTCTGCAGGAGGAAAACCACTAATATTACGGCATTGCTAATGAAGGCAAAAGGAAACAAAACCAAGTAGGTGATAATGTAGGCACGGTATTTGAACCCATCATCATCGTGGTCGCATGGAGATGTGTTGTTGCCGAGGAGGGTCCAGTTTTCTGTGGAGACACACAAACAGTGAACTGATGCTGACTGTGCCCAAACACTACGACAAACAAAAAGTCACATTCTTGTGTCGGTTGGTGTGTGCGTGTGGTGTGCACAAGTCTGGCAGGATCTGCTCAGACATGTTTATGTGGTTCAACACACAAAGCCATGTTTTCTTTCAGCATGTAAGCAGGTTTAAGTTTTTTATGTTGATAAGTAACATAGACTGAAATTAATCATCGGCCTCATTAGACTGAAATATTTTTGCACAATAACACGTTTGCCACATCAACAACTAAATATGAAGACAGATATCAATTTATTCTTATTCTTTATTCAAGTGTAAACACGATCACTTACTTAGTAACTACTCTATATTAGTAACCTAATAGTGAGTTACTATTACTTAATTGTAAGTTCTATATTCGTAATCAGGCGGGACCTGAATTAATAGTAAGCAAAGGTATTCTATATTACTATCTCACTCACCAGTCATTGTGCTCAAGCTTCTCTTCATGCACTGTTGCTGCAGCTGCTTGCGCTTCAGAATTCCACAGAAAAATTAGTCACAGTGATGGACACACCCCCTTCTGTCTTCCAGGAAATATAAGATTAAGATTTCCTTGCTTGCTTTGGTACCTCAGAGGCAGTTGAGGGGGTTAACACTGGTGCAACATCTGAGGCAGTGTTCGATCTCACCGCCAGGTCTCAAACTGAGGTTAGACTTGCATGAAATCGTTACCCCCTCCCATCACTCATTGTCCTTCCATGTGGCATTAGTGGGTGATGAACCACTTGGTAACACACACTGTATCACTCTGTCAGTGTGTGTTCTTTACAACGGCAGGATGAAAGGAGAACTGTTGTCCTCAGAGTTTGATGGTGGGAACAGAGAAAAAACAGCACTAATGAAGCTACAAATGGCGGCACTAATGGAGGCACTGTCCTAAGTGGTCAGTAGAACTCTCTCTTGTGGCTCAATTATAGTGCAATCTGAGTCTTACACTATTATACTAAAAAATTCTCCCTAAACTGTCCAAATTATAACATGCAGATTTTAAGTTTGCAAGTATGAACAACTGGATGAAAACCGATGTGAATCTGTGTGTGCAAGTCTTAGCAATGAAAAAGCCAGATCAGTTTTGGTGTACTGATCTTTATTGTAAAGAGGAATGGATCTGGTCTCCACATGTGAGCAATCTGAGCATACACGCACCCAAGCACACACACACGCACACGAAAACACTGTCGAAGACAGAAGTAACGATAAAAAGTCAATGGAGGAATAAAAAGTAAAAAAAAAAAAAAAAAATCTCATCTTTCACTTTTCCTTTTCTTCCTGACTAAAAGAAGTCAAGGTCATCTGGAGCGTCCAAATCCCGGTACTCGATGATTGAGCGTGGATCTCCTCGCAAAGCCCTACACAAAGGAAGAGAGTCAGTTCATCAAGTCTCATTGGTAGTTTGTGGTCATCCACAGATTGCCACTGTACCTGTTGTTTCTCTGTTTGCCTGGAAACACGCCCCCTAACCCACCACCACCCCCTCCTCCTAGATGTCCCCTGAAATTGTCATAGCCGCCGCGCCCCGCCCCAAATTGGTTGGGGGGAAATGGAGGTCCACCACCTACAAGACAAACGTCATGATCGGGTCAAATGCAAACCTGACTTGAGTTACTCGCTGTTGCCGTAGTGATGGCATTATTTCATGATGGGTTCTTGACTCGGGCAACACAATTCAAGCTCAGAGGAGGAGTTGCAGCAGACCCCCACGAGGACCCATTTGGTGTGTGGGTGTGGCTGTCATACCAGGGAAGCCGGGCACAGGTGGTCTGACCCCTGGTGGATATCCCAGAAGACTTTGCTGCTGTGGCGCCTGACCGGGAAATGCTGGCAATCCAGGGGGTGGAGCTGTGAAACAGATAGATGCCCGATGTTATTTCCTGGTTCTTTCCACAATGGCTTTTTGATGTCTGCTCAGTGCGTGCCTGAACATGTCACCTTGTGCTGGTGGTGGTGGAGGCTTGCTCTCTGGAAGTGTAGGTCTTTTGGCATCGAGCAGGAAATTGTTAAAAAATTCCACTTCCTGTTTGACGGCTGTGACTTTCTCTGCGTGTTTGTTGAGGATGTGTTTGCGCACAAACTCTGGGGCCTAACAAACAGAGACATGTTACCCCAGTGACCTCAGCACTGCCCCGCAGGCCCGGGATCGGTCCCCACCTTGAACTTCTTCCCACTTAGAGGACAGAGCCACTTGTCTTTGCTGAGCTCCTGAGTGTTTGCTGATAAAAACTTCTCCACCTGCACACACATGTACATACACACTAAATAGGGGCCTGACAGAAACAGAGACAGATGGGCAGGACAACTGGTCTCACCTCCTGGTCGGCATCTTTCCTGCCTAGCCTGGAGGCATCGTCCTCACTCAGAGTTTCAGAAAGAGTCAGGAGTGGAGACAGACGCTCCTCGCACATTTTCTGATGCTCACTCACTACACGGACACGGGAGATGCCACAAAAGTTTGAATGATGAGTGTCCATAAGGAATTAAATAACACTGCGATGACAGTTCAAGAGACAATAATCTGTAAGATGAGGAGGTATATATGAGTGGATACCCTCTGCAGCAGTAATTTTAGCCAAGGGAAGAGGTCCTCGCACATGGATCAGCCCACAGCGGTGAGGCATCTCATCCTCGGCAGGATACTCGCAGAAGTTGTAATAATCAACCGAATGGACAAGCCGGAGGTAGAGCAGGAGCCTGTCCAACACCTGCACACGTGCACGCACACGGGTTTAGGCCTGTGATAGGTCAATCGGGGCAAAATGAAGAGAAACAGGTGGCGTCCATCACCTTCAGCAGCTTGCCGTCCGTCTCAACGGTAACCTCACAAGAACTGGGGTCCTTGCCATCATTGGGTTCAGTGCTATTTCCTGTCGAGACGCCTGTGAGCTCCTCCTCCTCTGCGCTCACCTCCTCAATCAGGTAGTCAGTAATATTCTTCAGCACCGGATTGGTTTCCATCTGCACATGCACAGACCAGGTTACACACAAACACCGTCTAACACACAAAAGTCCACACAGACACTGAGGAGATTAGGGTGATGATGGTGTTGTGACAGTTGATGGGAGCATACTGGGGTGGGTTTTCCAGCTTCCGGCACATGAGACCCTACCTGCCCTACCCACAGCTCTGCCTTCTGATCCAGGCTATGGATGAGACGCGCCGACAGGCGGATGTCATTCCGCACAACCGGCCTGTGGTGAGTCAGACCGTTCACATTCCTCACACGGCGACACAAATCCCTGTTCACCACGGGAGACAGCTCACAGTCCCTGAGCTGAGGTCAAAAGACAGACAGGAGAATAGATCAGTTGAGAGGACAAGAGCTGAGAATTCCAGATTCCAGATTTTTTGTGTAGCTTACCCTGATGTTCTGAAGGTTCCAGCATGTCTCTTTGATGTTAACACTGCGGTCAAACGTCACCCAGCAACGTCTGAAGAACCTGGGGCATACAAACACAATACACTCATGCAGGCTGGGTGTGATGATCAGGGCTGACAGCTTTGGTCTGTCTGATGTGAATTCTCACCTCCGCTCGGGCTGAGGGTCAGACAGTGCCACCCGAAGAAAGCCTGGATACCTGCGGCACAACTGCACACACACCAACAACTTAGGTGAGGTGTGGATACACAACTATACAGTATGTGTGCCTTAGGACGTTTGAACCACTCACAGCTGTGATCTCGTCCTTGGAGACCTCTGGGGGAATACTCCTGATGAACAGGGAGGTTGTGAGGTGGAGCGGACGGGGTTTTGGTGGCAGCACATCCTTCTCCCTTTCCTTCGCTCGTTCTTTACGATGCTCTGGCATGCGCAGGCAGGAAAACACAAATCAGAAAAGGAGAGAAAGTCGCCATGATGTGTGCTCACAGGAAAGAAACCTCACCATTTTCACCATCCTCTTCCTCTTCTTCCTTGTCCTCCTCTTCTTCCCGCTCGCCATCGGAGTGTGAGGAGTCAGAGTCAGAGGCACTGCCCTCACCGCTGTCAGCTGACACGCTACGCTTCCTCTTCCTGCCCTGGGAGGAAGATGCGGGGTTAAAAGGGTGCAGGGTTGGCAGGTCAGCATCTTTCAAACCACCCAAACTTACCTTTTTAGCTGCCTTCACCTCTTTCTTCTCTTCTTCCTCTTCCCTCTCCTTCTCACCATTTTGTCGGGTGTCTCCCTCACAGGCCTAATGAGTGAAGTGCTTTAGTGCCAACTGCTGAACGTTTAACCGTGCATGTGTTTGTCGCGTCCCAATTACCTTCTCAGGGTCTCTCTTCTCTCCAGCTTCGTCCTTTCGGCCACCTCGTCCAAAGCCACTTGGTCCGCTTACACTGCCTGCACTGGCGCTGGCGACCTTCTCCTTCTCACCAGCTGCCTCACCTCCTGCCTCCGAGCATGACACCGCAGGGGCTGCCGGAACCTCCAGCACCTGCAGGTCAAAGTCCGTCCCTCCCTCCATCTTTATCACCGCTGGGGTGGGGTGGGAAAGACACACACAGAGAGGGTTCAGGTAACTGGCTGACATACAATCCCCAGAAAACCCACAGGACTGGCTCAGACATACCAGCGTCCAGGAGCTTCAGGATGGCAGGTGCATGCTCCATGTCCAGTGACACGTTGTCCAACCAGTTGTTATCAAGCAAGAAGAGGAAGACAGTGAGGCGGGTCTTGAGGGCGGACATGGCGTCAGCCTGATGGGAAGCAATGTCATCAGGGTGGTACTTGGAGCGGAACCACTCTTGGTCTTTATGCTGCAGGAAGAAATCCTGCAGCTGCTGCCGCCTGAAGTCCAACTTATACTGATTATAACGTTTCACTGCCTCGGTCTCATCCACACTGTCCTCCATGTTCAACAAGAACTCCTGCATACACAGAGATAGGTACAAATGTAGATCCATATGCTATCAAAGAAACACTGAAAACGCGGGCAGACATCCAGACGTTAACATGTCAAGCAAGAGGTTCTTTACCTTGAAGCTCCTCATGGTTGGAGGACCAGGAGGAGGAAGATCTGGGTCCATCATCCCTAGCCTAGGGATGCATGCACATTCATACAAATAATAAGTCATTACATACTGTGCACGAGTGTGTGACCAAAGCAGGTGGTGCATGTGACTGACCTGCCCTGTAGCGGGTGCCCTGAGTGATGTGGGTGGAGGTGAGGGACGTCGGGGTGCCAGGTCTGAGGCCCCGCAGCAGGGAAAGGAGCCCCCCCTCCTCCATAAGGCATATCATAGCGGTATGGCTCCCCCCTGTGGTCATCCCTGTGAGATGTAAAGGTAACTGATATCTTACCTGTGACTATCACTCCCTCTGTCTTTCACACACACTCTCTCTCTCTCTCTCACACACACACACACACACACA
>OMPJ01016044.1:0-12532 GCA_900312935.1 Carapus acus | reverse complement strand
CGCCTGTGGAGTTTTTTTTTTTTTTTTTTCCCTGTATTCGGGGGGACGGAGTGATAAATGAGAGGAGCCTGCAGGACGGGGAGCCGGCGGCTGCTTGGTATGCTGCTGCACAGATTAATTAAAAAGAGCTGAAGATGAAAGAATCGGCCCCCGAGGCTCGGCCGCCAAAGCTCATCTGTCTTTCAGCACCTGAAGCCAGCAACGTTTGGTTTATTGGTGTGTTTGCGCTCACTTGCTCTCATCCTGTCACCGTTTCCTCCCGACTTTGTTGCTGTCAGCTGCCGAATTCTTAGATGTCAGGTCTTTGAACGAGTGAAAGAATCATTCAAACCGTTTTCCATAGAGAATCAATCCAGTGCAAACACACACATCTGTGCTTGTGTGTGTCTGTGAGTGTGCTTGAGTTTGAGTTTCTGCTCATATTGGCAGTCCAGCATCATAGAATAAAATAGCCCAGCATGAAAACTGCAGCATGCAGGTCAAAAGGTCAAACTAACAGTTGGTATGATATTACATGGGCCCAAGGCTGCAGCCTGAGACCCCTGTGACCTCTTGCCAGGGGGCGAGGCCTTGTTAGTCACATTCCATGACCTTTACCCTGTGGACACACACACACACACACACATGCACATGCACACCCACACTCACACACACATCTTGTCTGCATTATCATCAAAACTGCCCCATGCTGCAGGATAGAATAGAGTGGAGTAATAATATTATGATGATATTTTTGCAGAACTGCTGCAGGGGAAATTTCTTGTAGAGGAGATGTGATGATGATGTCACACCACAGGGCGACACAAACATATGGCCAAAGGTTCATGCTAAGTGTGTGTGTGTGTCAGGGGGTGGACAAACTGAGGATGGAGTCATTGTTGGCTTGCATCCTTCATCTGAGTCAGCGACATAGGAATCAATTTATAGCTTATAAATTACATACTATACTGATGCGTTTTCCACTGTTGTGTGTGCCCGAATGTGTGTGTGTGTGTGTGTGTGTGTGTGTGTGCAAAATGAGGAGGCTTAAGGTCCCTGCATGCATGTCACTGAGGTCGGTGGGTTTGTTGTGTTCAGGCGTAGCTGGAAACAATCTGCCTGGCTCGCATACTCACGTAGAGTTTTCTGTCCTCCCCCTTGCCCCCCTTTCCACCCCTTTCCCTGCTCGCTCTTACTCAGGTTTCCAGAAGGTTTGGTTGTTTGTTTTGGAAAACCAGAAATTCTCACATATGAGGTCAGAGACGGTCTAATGTGATTTATTTTTGCGAGGGTGAAATCTGTGCTGATTACCGTTCTATCACGCCTCCGCTGACTGTCAAACGGCAGCAACAGTTGCTTTGTGTGTGTGCGTGTGTGTGTGTGTGTGTCCGTGTGCGTGTGCGTGTGCGTGTGTGTGTGTGTGTGTGCGCGTGTGTGTATGTGTGTGTGTGTGTGTGTGTGTGAGGGCAAAGGGGTCTGAGCTGAGCCTCACAGACTTCTGGAACATGTGTAAATCTTTACCGAGCTCAGAAGTACACGTGTGAGCGTACACACACACACACACACACGTTCTCCCTAGATGTGATGTAACATTATAACTAATACTCTAATAACTTCCAGCTAGTCTCTGCTTGGAGCCCACAGCACTCTGACTTGGGAAAATATAGCAAAGAATATTCAAAAATGCTGCAGTAATAGATCAAGTTACTTTCATCGTTAAGTAGAAGTATTTGAAGTCTTCTTTTCCTCAGTCAGAGAAGCATAAAAATACCTTACCTTACATCACCTAGGACGCAATATGACATGATTTCAAATTAGGTATCATAGATAAGTGATATTAGCAGTTACTGACCAACAGTTAAAACGAGGTCGGTCGAAAATAGAAAGTGACAAAAAAAAAAAAAAAACTGTTTGATTTCAGGACAAGTGATGTATATACATATGTGCTTAAAAAATACACATCATATAAAGTAATATGTCATATATAATATAAGTGAAACATCCTATCTATATGGGAATTATATGCACATGAATTTGACAGTATACAGAGTAAAAGTTTGAACTATGACATCTGTACTATTTTCACTTTTGACAGTAGATGTCATTTCTGATATCAGTTAGGGTAAGCGATGTGCATGTGAGAAAAATCTGTCACAGTGGTTAGTTAGTCAGAACGTTGCTCCTTGGCCATATTTCCTGCTTTGAGGTATTATTGGCAGCAGTGCTCGAGCCACCTGGCGTTAATGTGCATAAATGTGTGTGTTGTGAAGAAAACAAGTAAGCAGAGTGAGCACAAACTGACGGCTTTTAGGCAACCTGATTAAATCTGGACATTTTCCTCCAAGGTCTGCTTTTCATTTGGGGATCTGGATGAGTGTAGCCACGAGTGAAGAAGCTGAGAAGATGCAGCTGAACATGGATATTCACACACACGTACTCAACATCCTGGGGCGCCTCATTTTCCACCATTATTTTCATACATTTGTTTATCGTTTTTGCTGTTTACTTTCACTGTCCACCTGAGACAAGAGCAGAACTCTTTATTTACGCTCGTCATTTTTAGAAGTGTTCTCAAGTGTAAACACTGAATTAAAACCACAGCCAGGCCTTCAGCAAAAGAAGTTTAATTCCACAAATGTCAGTACAGGTCCTTCAAAAACAATTCAAGGCAATGTTCAACCACCACAATAAAAGCTTTGAAATGATGTTACAGATCATCACATTCACTTCATATTCACATAAATACACATTTGTGATAGTATTTCAGCTCTCTGAGAGTCAAAAAGTCTCTCTGAAAGACATTTGCTATAAATCTCACTGAGACTGAACGTTTCATTAGAGAACAACTGGGATTCATTTATGAACATTATCGGTCCACACGACAGTGGAGTGATGTTCTCTGCCGCGGGGACAAAGACACTTACATGTGTTTTGCTTTCAGTATTCCAGTCGTAAAAACAGGAACAAGGTCTGACAGGGAAACGACGAATCTCAAACACAACCCGGCTGATCAGGCCACAATGACAATAGGTCCCAAAGACGTAAACATTTCCCCCTCAGCGAGCCAAACTGTCAGCATTCAGACTTTCCCAACATTTAAGGAGAAATGTGGACGCCTTTTGTGCATAAACATTTTCTCACAGATATTCCCAAAAGGCTGTTCCAGGAGAGAGAGCACCATCATGTCACTGATGTCCTGACAACTGACGACAATGCCAGTTGGCAACAACAAAGTTGCCAAACATAAACGTGTCAGCACGTTGAAGTCATGACGCCATTTGCGAGTGAGATCGTAGGTTCTGGTTCTGCTGTGTACGGCCTCACGGTGGCCACACACTTGCAACTTGGCTCAAAAGTTAAGCGCAGTGTGAGTGTGGCTTTTCTGATCCCAAGCCCCGCCTCCTTCACTCGAAGCCCCGCCCTCCTGGAGGAGACGGGTCAGGATGCTGAGCAGCCGCTGATGGATTTCGCTGCCACGCCCTCCCTCGCCTCCTTTCTCCTCCCCTCCGCCTGTCTCAGAGCACTCCTGCACCGCCCGCTGCAGTTCTACCTACACACACACATAGACACACACGCTATGAGCACATCTAAGGCATACACACAGTTCAAACACCACGCACCAAACTGATAACGTCCAAACTAGTGAGATATCTGTGTTGGTTTAACAGTGACCATCAGTCAGAATATCAAAGAAACAGGGAGAAACAGAGTCGACCTGTAGGGGGAGCCCTGCTTTGGCCCCCAGCAGAGTTGGAGAGAACCAAGACCTGAAGATCTTCTCACAGATAACCTGAGGAGGAAGAGGAGGATGAACAAAGCTGCGTGGAGCTGATGGTATTGTTGTCACTCACATACACACACACACACACATACACAGACAGACACAGAGACAAAGCCTCCATTATGTGGGGACGAGGGGCTGAGTGACGTGTGTGGAGGTCGGGGGTCACGGCAGCCACTGATACCTGATGAGGTGCACCTGTGCTGACCAGGAGCAGCCAATCACAGAGCAGCGTGTCATCTTCACCTTCAGCCTTCCTTCATCTCTCTGTTTGATCAATCCATCTTTCCTTTCCACTTCTTATTTTTAGTTTTTTTTTTTTCCTATCTTTGTTCCCTGTCTGGTCTCTCTTGTGACATTTTTGTCACAGGTCACCTTTGGTCGTTTTTGTTTGTCTGACTTTCAGTCCCCGGACTCTCTCTTTTTCTTCGCAGTTTAGGACGTTCAACAACTCATTCTTCCATGAGGGGGTTGTATTTCACGTCAGAGACAGCAGGGTCGTTAGAGTACGCTGAGGTCACGAGGTCAGAAGATAACGATGATGTTGATGGAGGCGATGGTGTGTATGATCTGTGTGTATCGTATTTAACGTATCTATATGCTGCACATTGTGTGCTTACATTTATATTGAAATACTAATGTTTCAGCACATAAACATCAAGTTAACATTTGTGAAAAGTAGCATATTAACAATTTCTTCATTAAAATGATAACAGCAATACGCATCTTTATTTAAGAATTTGTTTACCATTTATTATCCATACAGTCAAACAACTTGCTATACAAGATGTGACTTAAAATATTCTTACCAGTAATATTCTTTATAACATTCATCATGTATGACCGCACAGTTTTTTTCCCCCTAGTTTTCCTCATATCTGCTCTGTTGTGTGATTGTAAATCATGAGCCATCATTGACCTCAATTTGTTGGGGAAATAATGTAAATGACTTCTCTCTGTAAATAATCATATAATAAATGAGTTCCATCCTATTATCATTATTGTTATTATTATTATTATTATTATTATTGGTAGTAGTATTATTATTAATATTATTGTTATACCTAGTTGTTGACCGTTGAGTGTCATTTTGTCACTGATTAAAGGACAACATTCCTTAGTACAAAAAACCCCCAGTGAGTGTAAATTTCATCTTTCTCTCTGAAAGCTGAGTGATGGTGAGTTTCAGTGTAATTATCATTCCACTCGCACGCTTTGCTGCACAGCCATAATTAAATCTTGTGAAAGACCGATTACCAAAATTCCGGCGAAGACAGGGCATTATTTATCAAAGACACAGGAAGGATGAAATTCAGCCTTCGAAGTGAACAGCAGAACCAAACCAGAATTTTTACTATTATGCAGACAGAAATGTTTTTCAATTTTGAATGAAAGACGTGAATGTAGACGGGCATGGCCAATTGAATAAATTTTTTGAATTGTAGAGGTGAATAGGAGATGACCCTAGATAAGAAGGTAAGCTATTCATTTTCCACATTTTGGATTTTGAATTAATTCATTATGAAGAGTTTATCTGTCCCAGGATCGCAAATATTCTGTTCCCTGCCCGTGTGTGTGCGTGTGTGCCTACCTGCAGGTTGCTGTTGCGGCGCTCTGGGCTGCATCTGTGTCTGTGTGTGTTACACTTGGACGAACAGTCAAAGAAGTTACAGTCGTCGTCCTCGGTGCAGTTCTGCTCCAGAATCTCCCTCATCTTGGGCTCAAAGAATGCCATGTCCACGTCGATGGCCACCACCTGCCACAGTGCTGCACCAGTTACTACAGGAAAAGACTCTGACATTTAATCTGACATTTTATTATGGAAATATAGCACAAGTCACCACAGAAGTACTACTTAGCTTACTGTAGGGAAAATGGAGCACGCAATAGTGTACACATGAGCACAGAAATTACTTTCTCAGTAATTTCTCAGAAATTTCAACCCAGAATGTACATCTTGGCTACCAGTGTAACTCTGAACACATTGTAACTGAAATGTGTTCAAGCAGAAACAGGAAAACTCCACACCCAGAGAAGTCAACACACACTTGCTCTGTCTCTTTATAATGACAGAGACTGCAGATGGCTGGGAAGGTCGTGAGGCGGAAATACGGTAGCGATATCTTCTATTGTGTTGAATTCCCATCGTCTGTGCCGTCCTCGTTACCTCCTACGGTTTGTGTGATCTATCGATCCTGTCTCCAACACAACCAGGGCCTGACAGCTTCGAACGGAGAAACTCGAAACAGAGAGAAATTCCGCCACGGATTCCAGAACGTTTGATTGACATGTGAACCAATTTAATCGCTTCCTTCACATTCACTCTGTCAACATCTAGCGAAGTATTCGGCTGTCTCCGGGCCTCCAAAATGTCCAACTTCTCAGAAGTTTGGGTAATGAGTGCGTAGGTTTGTCTGTGAGTTTGTTAAATGTCTCCACTGAGAACAAACTGGGGGAATTTTAGCTCTGCATAAAGGCGCCAAAGCAAATAGAAGCATTATCAGCTGTGTTCCTGCTGTGTGCAACGTCATTAATTTAACTGCTCATTGGGCCAAAACTCATACAGCTTGACGCTGAAATTACTTTATTTCTTGCTGCTCCGTCTGGCTGCAAGGCCAGAGTAGATGATTGGGGGAAACTGAACCGTTTGGGGAAAACAGCAGTTGATCTTTGGCCTAAAACATGTGTGTGTGCGTCTGTGCATGTGTGTGTGGGTGTGTGTGCGTGCGTGTGCATGTGTGTTTGTTTGCGCCTCATTACCGCCTTCCCAGCGTGAGATTAAAGCTGATGCTGTCAAAGCGCTAATGTAGAGCGCCTGTAAGTGCTAGCGTTCACAAACTCAAACATTAGGGGAGTAAATCCCATAATACTCTCCTAAAACATAAGGGCTGTCAGCCTTGGGCGGAAACATAGGGAGCAGATGGAGGAGAAAATGTTTGTCTTCTATTACTTCTCACATGTTTTATTGGCGTGAGTTATTGTTAGATTTAGTTTCTTGTGACAGCAGAGTTGAGCGGTAATCACCTGTTATGGCTCCGCTCACTGCTGAGGCTCTGCATCCAGACATAAAGAGTCCAAGTAATAACGACAAGTAAAAACAGTTACAAGGAATAAAAAAGGTTCTGACAGAGCACTTTTGAGTTTTGAGTTTTAATGTTTGTGGGTAGATTAGCCAATATTGACATATGGGACAAACTCCTGATACCAAGGATGCTTCTACATAGGAGAGCTTGATTTCCTGTTTATTTTTGTGCTTCCTTGCCCCTTACAGAAAAAAAGTGTGGCGCATGGAGACAAAAAAGCAGCACAGAGTTAACACCTACGAGAAAATATTCACGGGTGAGATACGTTAAATCGGAACATCTATGTTTGGAGAATTTGTTGGAAAAACTTGTTAACTGCTGGGTGTGGTTGATTTCCGCCTCATACACGTGGACCAGAAGTGGAAAAATAAATAGACGAAAATAAAAGGGAGCTGAGGACTCTGAGCTCTCACTTCTTTGTGAGGGAGTGCACGTACCTTTGCATTGTGTTCTCACTAGAAGATCAGATTATTTCTGGTGATATGGAATGCGTGACTGGTCAGAGAATTGGAGCAGTGGACGGTGCAAAGGGTGGACGGAGAGATAAAATCCAAACCACTTGTACTCTTTGAGCACCATCCCTTTTCTCGCGAAACAGGTATCCGAGCAGTCCTCCTCCATCCCCCGGCCCTCTCTGGCCCACCAAGCTTGTGTTTAACAGTCATCTGCCCTCTGCCTCACACATCTCCATACCTCCAGAGGTACGTCCTTCAGACCAACCTTCGTCCTTCTTCCATTTCATAGCCGCCCCCACTTCCTTCTTACTAATTCCTTGCGCCTCCTGCTCTAAGTCCATCCCTCCATCTATGCTGCTCTCTTTCTCATCCTCCTTTTTTTTAGGTGTCCATACTTTTTTGATTTGCGAGCTACATTCAAAATGACATCGTCAAAGAGATCGACCTACAAACAAAATGTGTGTACACACACACACTCACACACAAAAATATAGATATATACAGTACATATACTGTACACACACACACACACACACACACATATACACGCACACACTATCCCATGGTGACAACATTTAATGTCACCTCTTTGATTCCTGACGTCAAACTCATGATCGTGTGTGACACTCTCTTCCTAAAAAACTGTTTACATACTGCTCCTTCAAAGTTCCTCCAACTCCATTCCCAACAAATCAAATTTATTTTGTATTCTTATTGTGTAAACTCTTTCAGCTACATTTGTTTTTGTTATTTGTTCTGTTCTTCAATGGGGGCAATCCAATATGCACCATGTGGATTTTGATTTCTTGTGTTGCTAGCTTGTCCTTATCTCAGTGCAAAGCCGTGCCCCAGATTTTAGAACAGCTGCTGTGACTCAAAGTTTGTGATTTTATGAATAGATCATGATCAGTTTTCATGTGGGGAGATTAAAAGCAGGCTCAGTGGGAGCTGAGACGTCAGAGACAGGCCAGGATATTTGGTACGCACGGTCCTCCTCTGCGTTGGAGGACATCTCAACTCACTGCGCTCGTCTGACACAATGAGCTGGAGGTCAGCAAAGAATCCTGCAGATATTTTGAGGGAGATGGAACAAATGCTGACCTTATATTAGAAAATTCACTGTTGATCCAAATGTGCGATAGTGCTGTGAGTCACAGCGTGTGGGTGTGTGCGTGCAGATGGAGAGTGACCTTCTCTCAAGCTGCGGGGGTCACATCTGCTGCCGACTGATAAAAGATCTCCTCTGGAAAAACCTCACGTAAACCTCCGTCCAGGCACTGATTTCCATCTTGGCTCAGTCTAATGGCTTTCCCTCGAAAAAATCCCTCTATCTCTCCCCCCTTGGTATCCTTATCCCATCTAATTCCTCGCAATGGTTGATCAATAACGAGTGAACCAAACATGCAAACTGCTTTTCAGTCCTCTACATTCATCAAAAACAACACAATTTGTCTTATATTCGCACTCACCGTAAGGTCTTTGCGGATGGCAAAATTCTCTGGCTTGATGTCACAAAGGTGCAGTCTGTGGGTGAAGTCGTTGTCAAAGTGCCACACGAGGTCCAAGAAGCTGAGCGCGATGCGATGGACCATCTCCCGTCTAGTCCACTTAATGGGAACCGCAGATCCGCCCTGTGGACCAGGAGCAGCTAGTTCGTCCAGAGAGAAGATGTTCTGGTCCCAAGCATGTCCCGCAGACAGGTACTCCACAGCATAAAAATGGCCGCAGGAGCCCAGCACCTTGGCGACGTGGCTGCTCAGGTCCTGCAGGACTCTGACAAATAAAGGTCAGAGGCAACGAGTCAGTGCCCCAAAAGGAGAAGCAAAGAAATGAGATTGAAGTGAGAAACATCTAAGATGGCAATTAAAATCAATCACTCTCTGTAGCCATGGAAACAGTTCTCAGCAGCTACGTAAATACAGGTAACTAAAAACATCCCTGGCATTGGCTAAATTTATCTCAGTTTAATCAATCCACCCTCCCTCTCAAGTACTGTTCTCTATTGCCCCCTGCAGGTAGGCTGTCGTGCCTCCCTTACTTGAGGAAGGTGTACTCCTCCTGCTGCAGCAGGGCCCACAGAGACGCCAGCTCGGCCCGGGAGTACGTCCTGTCCTTGCCCTTCAGCTTCTTGCCCCACAGTCTGGCCAGGGTGCTGTTCACTCCTCCGCCGTCCTCCTCCTCTTCCTCATCGGTTAGTCCCAGCGAGTTCCTCACCTACAGACAGGGAGAGAAAAGGAAACAGAGAAGACAGGAATGTTAATAAAACAACTCAATGCATTCCCAGTCATATTTACAAATAAAGCATTGAGATAATATAATCATTTGAAAATGGCAAAGATGTTTCAATAAAGCTCATATTCCAAAAACAACTTACTTCCAGCGTAGCATAGAAAACCACATCCAGTGGGGAGAGATCTTCTGAAGTGTCCTGCAAGATCAGAAGTTAAGGAGCCTTCTGGAGACCATGATGTATGATACAAATAGAGAATTTCTTTTCCTGTTGACTAACCTGGTAATCAAATATCGCCAGCGGCTCGTAGGAGGAGAAGTTCTCCAGCTTGGACTTAAGGATGACGGGGCTCCCTCTCCAGAGTGCCTCTATCACCTTCTTGCCGTTTTCGTAGTAGAGGCAGCGTTTGTACTCCACCAGGCCGAGCACGCACAGGTCCTCGCACATGTCCCCCGTCACCGTGCCCTCTCCGTATTCTACACACTGTGCCCGTGGGGGGATACACACAGAGCAGAGGGGGAGATGTGATTCCGCGCCATGATCACAGATTTGACATTGAAAACTTTCTGGCAAGATTTGCGATTTCAGGCTTGAGCATCACAGTGAGACCATTTCTAAAGCATCTCCAAAGGCTCACATGGCTCAAATGGAACACTGGTTGGATGACTAATGACTGTTAAAGAAGAACTTTGCAAACGAGCTATTGCAACAATGTTAATAGTTCTCCTCAGTTTGACCCAGATCTTGATTCAGAAGATTATCTAACCCACATCACATTCAACAAAACATTCCAGCGGCAGCTGAGGAGGAAGGCATCAGTCAGGAAATGTGAGAGGCTCCTGAATGGTTTTAGCGGAAGATAAACACCAACGCTTCGCTCGCTGATGGCGTGAAATAAAATCGGTAATTGATGGAGACACAGCTGGAGTCAGGGTGGCTCCTGTCTCTCTCCCCACTGCACAAGTTGAAACCTCACAGAAAAATATGCAGTGGAGAGAGATGTGCGACAAGTAAGCAGTTTTGGAACCAAATTTGCGAGAAGGGAAATTTGTGCACATATATGTAACGAATCTTATGCACATACAGTATATTAAACGAAATTTACCACATCTGAGACATAACTGATTCATTTCTACGGAAGCCTTAACCCAACCCCAGCGTTTGTGAAGCAATGGGATGCTTCGTGTGGCAAGTGGGGTGTCCATGTGTCAATGTTGGAAGTAGTAACCTTAAGATTTTTAGACTGCTGCTTTACCATAAACAGAGGTGACTGAGATATACAAAACATTAGAGCAACTAAACCAAGGGAGAACAAAAGTGGTAGTACAATCAACATACTCTCAAGTACTAAGAACAATCACAAGACGACTTGCAACTGTACCAGTGGTAGTAGTAGCAGCTGTAGCATTTGTTGAACTGGGCTTTATATATCATTGCTATGTAGAACAAGTTCAACTAAAAAGATTCTGTATAGCCCCTCCCAAGGTGCATGTCCATGATAAAAAGAAGACCATAAGAGTGACATAGAACAAGATGCTTGGGAAAAACAAGGTGCTTGTGTCTCCTGAATATCATCCAAAAAAATCTGACTGATTCATTGTTCTTCTGTGGAGGAATTCTACAATGTGGCATATTCCCCAGCTGAGCTCACCATCCTTCCCTTTGTTGCTCATCTTACTACGCAGGTGTATGGCCACCTAAGGTTGGGTTAGAATAAAGAAGTTGTCGACCTCCGATCCTGACGTTCATCCTTCCCTCCAGCCCCACCGCTTTGTTTTTCTTTCCCTCCATCTGTTAAAACTTGCCTGACACGGAGGAGACGGTTCACCATCTCGGTGGATGCAGATGAAACGCAGAGACGAGCTGTATGTCCACAGGTTGGACAGATGCAAGGGATGGGGCGTGCTAGCCCTGTTCTGGCTCAGGATTAGCGGGATAATCCTCCATCTGTCCACATTCCTACACCACCGTCAGTCAGCGGTAGATCAGATCACTCACACACACATACACACACACACACCTCCACACACCTGTTGCTGGTTTATTTGCAGAGCCGCGACCGTCTCCATGCAGGCTTTGGCTCATTAAGGGGAAATGGTGCGTACATGACATTACTGTAGACGCTTCGTCAAAACAAACCATTACATTCACTCTCGGGCTCACTCAGACTGTGTGTGGCCCTCGCACACAGATAAGGTTGCATCTCACACTATGTTGTTACATCCCAAAATATTTCTGTTCTTTTTTGGGGATGGAGTTCATTATACCATGGCAGTTTTGTAGCAGTTTGTTGTTTATTTAAGAAGATTTCATGTGAGGTGTTGTGTCAACTGATGATTAGATTTGATTACAATGTCTGGCTGTAACATGATGACTTTCGATGATGAGCAAGTGAATCTGTCAAAGTTTTCAGCCATATACATAAGCAGTGCCATAGCAAACTCAATGATCAATTGTTTTTTTCAAAGAATCCCAGCATCTTTTCATTTTGAGACGTGAACAATGATAAAAACATTCTCCAGTTTGACAGAAGCTAAAATGCAAGCGGAGGATGCAGTACAATATGTCTTATTAGATTTGCAAAAGAATTTTGCAGTATTTCAGACGCTGCATGACACAAATAATGAAGTCCTGAGTGTAAAAACAATGTCAGACTATTTGTAATCTGCTGTAATCGTTGACATATTTCCATGTCCAGATCGATAGAAATAACACAAGAATAAAATAAGCATGATTGCTGGACCCTGTTTTTACATCTGGAGGAAAATCAGCTGGAGGTTTTGACTAAGTTCTGGTTCTGGTTCTGGCCTCCGTGGCTCCAGCTGGCAGCAGGCAGAGTCTGATAGATGAAACACTTTGAATGTTAAGGTTTGCTCTTGTCTAGATTTATGGACCATCAGCGATGTTTATGGTGGAGGAGACAGATGAGGAGAGAATGATCCAGAATCTAGATGCCGCTTTCTCGTATTAATAGACCATCTCTTTGATGGAGGGCGGCTGTGCG
>OMPJ01016043.1:0-20965 GCA_900312935.1 Carapus acus | reverse complement strand
CCCCCGCGGCCGCCCCGGGGCCCTCCACGGCTTGAGCTGCTGTATGAATCACGCGGAGGGTAGCCTCTATCAACTGGCGGGGCTGGGCCCCGTTCTTGCCTGCCCATTCGATCGCCGCGGCTAGGAGGGTATTGGTCACTCCGACTGCTGGGGTAATTGTCGCGACTGCCATAGCCATCCCGGGAACTGCTGCCATAGTCATCATAACGACTGCTTCCACTGCTCCCACCATAGGATGGTGGTGGGCCCCTTGAAGGTGGGGCGCTGCGAGAGTTACCTGCAGGGTCAATGGGTCAGGTAATTGGCAAGGTTCAATTTACACATGTACTCGCACTGTGACGTGCTCAAGTGCTCAGTTGTTTGAGTAGGGCCGATGAGAATTGCAATCTTAAACTATGAATGACACTTGTGTTTTGCATCTCATGACTTGCTTATAGTCTCTCTACAGTTTAGATTTTACAAGACTCCGTTCATTGGAAACAAAATGCCCCACAAAGTGTATTTCAGCATGCCATTTGTTTTGAGCCGCCGTTTCTCCTCTTAGAGCTCCATGGGTAAGGACTGTGGGACAAGAACTTGTGCTTTCAAAGCTTGTCCTGAGGGTTTTGAAGGTTGCTCCTTGAGGGAGCACATTGATAGTGCAAGAGACACTGGGTGCTCAAGTGATGTTTCCAAGGACTTTTTTGGGGGGCAGGGGGTGTGAGAGGGTTTCCTTATGGTTGCCAGCTCCCTGCTGCCCATTAGGAAGTTTGCACTACTTTCGCCAACATTGCCAAAAGCTCCAATTCTTTCAAGGATGGCAGTAATAATATGGATTTTTCATGTGCAGACACTGATGTGCAATTGAATTTTTGAGAGTGACCCCCTACGAACTGACGTGTGAACACAGCCACGAGTGCAGAATATTTGGAACCTGATTTACTGGTCAGGAATTTGATGATGGACTAGAAAAAGTGTGGACTAGAAAAGTGTGGACTAGAAAAAGCGCGAGTTCTTCTGGGGAGGAGAGTGGACAGTGTCTGCAGCTTCCTCTGATTTGAGATTGCGACTGTCACTGCTTCATCTGTGTTGAGTAACTATGCAGCTCTCAGTGCAGCGCTTCCATCATCTCCTGGTACACTCATGTAATCAAATCTTACCGTAACCATCGTACGAGTCTCTGTAGGATCCCCCACTTGATCGGTCCATGTAGCCTCTTGGTTCCCGACCACCACCATAGCCATCACGGTCGCTGCAAGGTAAGAATAGTTGTTAGGAATTATGTCAGACTACAATCATATATCTACCATCTTTAGGCAACCACAACACACCTGTATCCCCTCGACATTGACCCAAAGTCATCTCTGGAACTGGAGTTCGGATAATCCCGATAAGAGTAATCTCTGTGAGGGGGTCCGTAGTCTCTGGAATCCCGGGAATTATAGTCCCGGCCCGAGTAGCTGTGAAGGGGACGGAATTAGACAGATACAGCACAAAACTGATGATAACTAGCTTTGTCACTGCGCCTGTGAGGGCAAATAAGCCAATTTAAATGATGATCAATGTTGGAAATGAGGCAAACATGTATGAGAGCGTCTGATAAATCGCTTAGAATTTCCTTAAGTATCTAACAACTATCATTTACATCAAACTAAGTCCAAAATGTCTAAATTGGCCCAATTGGAGAACAATGTGCAAGGGGGAAAATGCACATTTTGTTTGACAGTTTCAGGCAGTATTTGTGGGAAAAATCTGAACATTATGACCTTAATCTGCTGGAAATACAACTGTGTCCTTTTTTTAACTACAGCTATGATTTTCCTATGCATATCACATTTAATCTTTCATGTGACGCCACCGTTACCATACCTGTCTTTTGAACTGTAACCATCATCTCTTGGCGACGGATAATCATCCCTTCTGGACATCATCGAGTCTCTGCGAGGGGGTGGAGGGCCGTAAGGGTCTCTGTCTCTGGACATTGGTGCTGCACAATGAAAAGATGGAAATTAAAATTAATAAATTAAATTAAATTAAATTAAATTAAATTAAATTAAATTAAATTAAATTAAATTAAAAATTAATTCCAAAAGAACAAAACTGATAATAGATAAGATAAAAATCAATTCCAAATGAAAAAACAAATACAAACGCATCTCTCTACTAATCCAGGACCACTTGGATTCCATCTATCAACTACAGTGAAGCTGCTTAATTTTGGACAAAGAGACCATGAATTTGCAGAGGAACATGTGGAAATTTCAGGGGATTTGTACTGATACCGTCATACTGATCTGACAGCATTTATGGGGAATCTCTTCTGCAACAAACCCTCTGAACCAAACCTTCTGCAACAAGAATCTGTGGAATCCCTCATCACTTACGCCTATTCATCGGTCCAGACGGAGCTGATCGCTTTGGTGGAGGGCCCCCATTTCGAGATGGTGGTCCTCTCTTCATAGGTGGGGGTCCCCTGGATGACATCCCCTTAAAGAAGGGCTCACTCCCTCCATTGTCATAGTAATCTATCAACAGACAATAACAGACTTGCTTAATTATTATGAAAATGTATATTCCATCCATTAAGGATAAGCGTAAAACATTGACAGTTGCAACCTCTGGATGGTGGGCCCCTCATGCCTCCAGGACCACCCCTGGATCCCCTCGGCCCTCTGGGCAGACCACGACTGCGGGAGTGTGGTGGCGGTGGCCCTCGTCTTCCTGCAGTCTCAAACTGTGGTTTAGTCGCTTGTTCCACTTTGATAGGCTTTCCATCAAGGGACTGCAGCAGAAATAGACACAACACTTTCAGGCAGCAGTTATTGGCAAATTCCCCCAACCCTTCCTCGGGAATAACCCTCACCTTTCCATTCATCTCATGTGCTGCATCTTTTGCATCTGCCGGACTTTCGAAAGTAACAAATGCAAATCCTCTTGATTTGTTTGTTTCACGATCCTTCATTAAAAGGACTGAAAGAGAGCAAGATGGAAAGTGAAGACTTGCTTTTCAGCCAGTGAAGTTTTGCTGCTGATGTAAGGCAGCACAATGCGCTTTGATAGTGTTTGACTCAAGTAGGGTTTTCCCATTGGGAGATTTCACTGTGAAGCTATCCCATTAGCATCTCGTGATGATGGGGTGAAATGTTTGTATACTTAGGGTTCCATGAAAGTTGAATTACTACCAGATTTTCTCCCCGTAAGACTAAGAGGATTTCTAATGCAAACATATATTTTAAATCATACGATTTGTATAGATGACAGCTGATGTAACAAATAGCACAAAAGCAATAGCAACAAGTTTTGTTACTGCACCTCCATAGTCAAGTTAATCGTCAATTCAGACAATGCACTTATGGCAAGTGAGTTTTGACTTGTTGATTACATGTTACCCCAGGTAACACTGGATACTTGAACAGTGATTGGTCATAAAAATCAATGCTGTGCTAATCCAAACCTTATTTAGCTGGTCTTGTTATTAAATTACTTGTTTGCATTAGAATAATGCCGTTTCAGTGTGAGACTACTCGTGTGAACTTTTAATTTTACTACATCCTTAGTATAACAACTAATGGCTCTTTTATGGGTCATTTGCTGCAGCAGTCCAAAGGTGCTGACTGTTGGTCATTTCATAATGGGCCGCACATATGTTCTGATAAAATTGGTTTACGTCGCGAAAAAAGGTTGGAGACCTCTGATTTATTCTATCTTGACTTATCTGGGCACGTCACCTGCTTCGGCGGGAAAATAAACATCACGTGGCTGCACATAGCAGACTGAAAACATTTGCTGGGCAAGGTCACGAAAAGTTGTAGATCGTCATTCCCAATGCAAATAGATTTGTACATAAAAATGACGCATTGGTTCTATTCGCACCTTCCACGATCCTGCCATATTTGCTGAAGTACTGCTCCAGGGCCTTCTCCGTGGTTTCGGTGTTCAGACCACCGATAAAGAGCTTTCCTGGTCGGTCTGCCTCCGCCATTCTGCAGTAAAGACCACATGCACACGCGTCGTTAAAGTCAAACAGTACAATGAGGCGTTTCTGTGGGCAGAAGAAAGGAATGTAAGCTGTATAATTGTGGTGGTGGTGGTGGTTGTTGTTTTAATGGTGACCCCCGTCCTGTTGCACCGCTAAATTCGCAAAATGGCGCAAAACGTGACGTTGTAGCATTTTGGCTAAGGGCACGTAGCTATCGTTTGGACTACGTGCAGGATATCAATTGCGCTCTCTAACATGTTTTAATTATCATTGTTTACTCGTTGTCATGTTTACCATATAAATCAAATTGAATTACCTGAGCCGCACTTCGGCTTTGTGTGAACTGCTCACCGTAGGAACTGTACAGCAACTCGACGAGCTCCGTTTTTTATTCACTTGTTGTGACTATGGTGGTGCAACTATCGTGCTGACTCCGTGCTGCCACCTGCAGTACAATTGTGTTACTGTTTTGTTTTGGTTGATTCAATTCTCCAACTATGCACTTTATTGGAACATTGGAAATTTTGACATTAATCGTAAAAGTAATAAAAGACAAAGTATTGTCAAATAATGCCACACGTTTTGTCTTCTGGCAAACCGGCATTGCCATAAAAGTGTATTTCGCCACAGACAAAATATATTGCTGTTGACCTGTAAAAGTGGGTAGTAGCAAGAAAACATTCTGAGGGAAGAGCCCCATAAAAGGATCATTGAATATTTACTAGATTTTATTAGCAAGAAAAGCAATTGAAATTAAAGATAATGATTCCCTAAAAGTGTAAAGGTTTTGCCGTGCAACCAAATAGAACACCTAGAGGAATTTCTTGATAAGTCTTTTGAAGACAAAAATCACGTCATTTGTTAATCTAGCAACATTTGATTCACAACATTCAAAAGAATTATTTTGAAAAAATCAAGACTGAGATATAGCACTCACTCTACACTCGAGGGTTTATCATCAGTTTTATCAGGCACACTCTCCTCTAATGAAGAGGCCATTAATGAGTGGCCTGGGGCAGGCCACAGAATGCCGATATCTGCTCACCCAGTGTTCCATTGAGCTGCTCATGAGGACGGGTCAAGCGTAGACAAGCAATCTCCCTCTGAAAGAGACATAATACACATACATGAAAATATGCGGTGATGCAAACTCTGAAATGACAATGACAATGGACAGCGGTTGAAATAAAACGTTCACTGCAGGATTTCTCTAAACCATAGGGACTGAGTGGATGGATTTCAGATAACTCCCTCGTAATGAATCATACGGCACTTGCCCTGTGTTAAATATCTGACATCACAGCTTGATCAGTAACGTCATTGGCCATCAGGGTAGCTAGGAGAAACGGCACCTTTCATACGTGTAGCTTTTCATAACAAAATCAACAACAAGGAACACAAGTGGCAATTGGGATATGTTCAAATTTCACCAGAAATTCACTAAAACGTATGGGAAATGTAATGCAGTAGTCGCCTATATTTGATGTTCCATCTTTGTGAAGATCGGAGAAAATTAATTTTGATATCACATTGCGAACGATAAACACGAAGTTGTATTTTGTTAACAGAACACTTATCCTACTTTGTACTTCCGTTTCCTTTCCGTTTCCGCTGATTTTGACAAAGCGAGCACGTCAACGACTGACTGCCAAACTGGTCACCCAAGTGGCGCTCTGCCTTCTTGGGATAACTCCACGAACAAACCCTGTCCCGCTCCATAGCAGCCTCGCCTCCTTACCTCCTGGACCGGGCTGACTTTGGAGAAGACTAAGCTGCAACGTCCCTTGCCCGCTAAAGGATGAAACAGCGCGTATGCACGGGTTTGACGCTGGTCTACCTGCTTGTGTCATGTTACTGTCCGGGTTCGGCGTTCTATCTTCCGGGTTTAGCCCCGGTGAGTTTCTGTGAAACAGGAAACCCATCGAAGGACTGCAAGGTAATTATAATAGTGATCTACAGAGAGAATTTGCTTCTCTGACGCCGTTTTATATTGTGTCTACGTGGTTTACTCACTTCTCCGGTCAATCGTGTGCGCGCTAGCTTAGCCCCTATTTTCGTCTCTCTCGGGCCTCAAATTTTGCTCAACGCTAAATGGAAAATTCAGTTACTTGTGACTGCTGTCACCCGTCTACATAAGAAACGGAGTTCCTTTTGCAGTTTTCAATCAGATAGCTGAAGTTGGCCGTGGCACATTTGCAGCGCAAGCGCTGTACCAATCGCCGCTCACCAAGTATTTTGTTAATGACATTACCTGCCGCAGACAAGGAAGCAAACTATTTATATGTCACCTGTCAAAGTCACACAAACTTTTGTAACGGTTACAAAATATTTCAGACTCCACGTGTAATGTCATTGAAAGATGCGTCATTCGTTTGCTTTGTTCATCTTTATGAATGACTCCTCCATCGCGCCACCGTCAGGAGGTTTTACGCTGATGCTAGCCGCACCTAAGCAAATGTGCTTTTGAAATATCCACTCTGTAGTTCCTTTAAACTGATATATGTATTGATGTTTATTTTACAGTCAGATATCCAGCTCTACGTAAATCGTTTGGACTCTGTGGAGTCAGTGCTGCCGTATGAGTATGATATGTAAGTCATGTAACAACGCTTTCAATGAGGTGTAAAATAACGTTGCAATCCCTTCGTTGTATTTCCCTTGTGTTTGATATCAAATTGCATATTCACCTTACAGGTTTGATTTTTGTAAAGACGCAGATGAAGTGAGACCATCAGAGAACCTTGGACAGGTGTTGTTTGGAGAACGAATTGAGTCTTCACCATATAAGGTGGGAAAACATTTCTCACCCTGAAACATGCACATGAGGGTTTGTAGATATTTCATGCCCCATTTTTTGTCATTCACTTATTTCCTAGTTTTCCTTCAACAAAGACGAGAAATGCAAAAAAGTATGCCAGAAAACATACAAGAAAGGCGACCATGATGATGCAGTGAAACTGGACTTTCTGAAAATGGGAATGCAGCTTAACTACCAACACCACTGGTGCGTAGGAATTCAGCTGTGTCGCAGAACAGTGTCCAGTTATGTGTCATTTAATGCATAAATATTTTTTTTAAGGATCATCGACAACATGCCGGTGACATGGTGCTATGACGTGGAGGACGGTCAACAATACTGCAACCCAGGGTTCCCCATCGGCTGCCTGGTCACTTCGGATGGCCGGGTTAAAGATGCCTGCGTCTTAAATGTGATGCACATTTCCTCCGATGTCTTAGGACGTTCTTAATGACTATGTAATTGTTTTGGAATTAGAAACTTTTGCAACCATTGCAGTCCTTGCTAGACATTTCCTACCATTATCCTACTTTTTCACACCTACAGCCAGGCTTGCTGGACTTTTACTTTTTCACCAACTAATTGGCTATGTGTCAGTAAAATGAAGCTTGTTTACCGACTTATTTTTACATAGTGACATAAAAATAGGTGCTTCTAATCCTGCCCTGATGACAATGAATCAAACCAAAACTGTGGTCAAATGTATCAATTTAACTCTTTTCACAGGTGGAATTCCATAAGAAGAACACTTTTTATGTCTTCAACCATGTGGACATTAAACTCACTTACCACAATGGCAAAGGAGAGGGATGGAGCGGGGCTCGGCTGGTCGCTGCCAAGCTGGAACCGAGAAGGTAAACAGTTTTTGTGGTTTTTCCTTTTTTCTGGTCAATTCTTTTACACATGAGGTCAAATTAGCCAGAGTTGAGCCAACTTCCTTATCTTAAACAGAGATTAGATTCTCTAGCTGTGACGCATATTATTTTTTCAAATAAAACCTCCTGTGTGTATTTGACACGCAGCATCAACCATCAGGCGTCTGTCTTAAACTGTGAGGGCGGCAGTCCAATGGAGGTCCCGGGGGAGTTTAATAATGATGTGTCCATCACATACTCATACTCTGTCTTCTTTGAGGTAGGACTCCTTTTTCTTGATTCATAAATCGGAAAAAAATATGGCACATCATCAGCGAGATGCCAAATTAATCAATTGCTGTATTTTCTTTCTCCAGGAGAACAATGCCATCAAGTGGGCCTCCAGGTGGGACTACATCTTAATCTCAATGCCTCACACCAACATTCAGTGGTTCAGGTAGGAGGAGATCTTTCACATCAGCCACTTTTGAACTAAGGGTGTTTTCATATCTCCTGAATAACTTAACCATATGTGTACTTGTACTTGTGTCTGCGTTGTGTTTTCTCTAGTATCATGAACTCTTTGGTGATTGTCTTGTTCTTGTCTGGCATGGTGGCAATGATCATGCTGAGAACTCTGCACAAAGATATCGCCAGATACAACCAGGTGGACCAGGTAAAAAGGGCGTGAATACATCATCACATTTCAAATGAAATATTCTTTTATTTATTGTGTATTTGAGTCCAGTTAATGCTGCAGAAAACCTTTCACCTCTTATTTGTAAAACCAGACCAGGAGCCTCTAATTTCCCACAAGACCAATTCCTAACCAAAGAACTCTGTGGGCATTATGTGCAAGCAGTTTTTTGGCACACCCTTGCTTATTAGATTTTACAGCAGTTATGGGCGGTGGTTTGATGCATTGCCTCATCATCACGCACTGAGGTGGCAATTTGTGTCAATCCACCATTTCACACCCATTATCCCATAGACTGACTGCTTTCATCGCTATCTCTGTATAGGAGGATGCACAGGAGGAATCTGGCTGGAAGCAGGTACACGGTGACGTGTTCCGTCCACCCAGGAAAGGCATGCTGCTCTCTGTGTTCCTGGGACAGGGCACCCAGATCTTCATCATGACCTTCGTGACACTCTGTAAGTTCTGCCTCTCAAGTCTCGGCACAAATGCATGCTCAAACGCACAGTAGGCCTCCAGAGTTGTATTTAAAATTCACATTTTCCCAGCTATGGCCGGAAATCCTACTTACACGCTTATCAATGCGTTGTGGCATATGTTTTATCAACATTAAGTTACAAAACAGACATAAGTTTTTTGTCCACAGTTGCGATCTATCTCAAGAATATATCCAGACAAACAGAAATAAGGTTTATGAGCAATTTGGTCAAATGTTACAGTTACAAATACATATGTATGCATAGTTGGATATACGCATTTATATATTCTTTCCTGCAAATAATACCTACCTGTCAGATGCTCATACAATTTACTGCTCACAAAGAAATGTACTTCACGTGTTCTAAGTGTGCATGCATAGTTGCAGTCAAACATTCACATACATCTGTTGTAAGAGAAGTGATGAAACTGCGCGCGTGTGTGCGCCCGCGTGTGTGTGTCAGCCCGCGTTTGTGTGTGTATGTACATTGATGTGTGTGTAGGTGTGTGTGCGTGTGCGTGGGAGCACACATTTAGTACGTATGTATGTGTGCAGTTGCGTATGTATGTATGCAGTCGTGTATGGATTTCTGTTAAGATGTATTTATACAATACATGTCTATGTTTTCCCCATAGTGGATGGATAGAATTATTTAGGTATGGGGAAATATAGGTCCAGCAAGTGTGTATGTAAGCAAGCAAGTAAGTAAGATGTGAGAGTTAGGTATGTCGAGCACGTACTCCTCGGGAAGGTGCAGCCACAAAGCCATCTTTGTATTAATTTTTGCCGGACGGCTGAATGACCGCACTGATGGCAGTTTGTCCGCCGCAGTCCTGGCCTGTCTGGGTTTCCTGTCTCCGGCCAACAGAGGGGCTCTCATGACCTGCGCCGTGGTCCTTTGGGTTCTGCTGGGCACCCCTGCCGGTTACGTCTCTGCCCGTCTCTACAAGAGTACGTAAGCCCGACCGAGGGACTAGTCCTTCATGATAATTCTGCATTTTTGACTTAAAGTAACCCTTGACCTCAATCATGACAGGTATTCACATTTTACATGATTAACAGCAGTGATGATCAATATCACTGTTGAGTCATGAATTGAAATATAATTTTCAACACTTTCTGAAGTCTCACTGGTGAAACTGCACACAAGGACTCAAATCTGAACCAAACCACAAATGCAAACTCGACCGCTCGCTTGAGTTTGTTCCAAACACACAATTGCTTCCAAAGTCAAGTCTCTGAATCCTCAGGACTATATTTCCCTGTGATTGTTGTCTGCCTCCCCCTTCCCTCTTCTCTGCTCTGTCCATTGTCATCATATCTTCCAGCAGCGTCCCCTGCTTCTTGCTCTCCTTTTGTGGATATTATCACTGTTGTTGTTGTCTCTGTCACCCCTGATATCCTGCTGCTGTCTCCCTCATCGGTCTGTTCTGTCCGTCCGCAGCGTTTGGAGGCGAGAAGTGGAAAACCAACGTGTTGCTGACGGCGTTCTTGTGCCCGGGGTGAGTCGACTCGCCACATTTCACTCGCTCTTCTCCGCAGGCGTCAGGCCGTCACGCGCTCACGTATTGTGTTTCCCTCCCCTGTCATCGCCTCCCCCTCCTTCCCTTCCTCCTCTTTATCTTCCTCCAGTATTGTGTTTGCCGACTTCTTCCTCATGAATCTGATCCTGTGGGTCGAGGGCTCTTCGGCAGCCATCCCGTTTGGAACTCTCGTGGCCATTTTGGCCTTGTGGTTTGGAATTTCCATGCCTCTCACATTCGTTGGCGCCTACTTTGGGTTTAAGAAACATGTGAGTGGGGCGCACGTAGCAATGTACATCTTCATTGTTCTCTACCCACAATGGGGAGATGAGTAAGAGATGTGTGGATATGTGTGTTTGGTGGGTGTGTATCTTCTTCAGCCAATCGAGCAACCTGTTCGGACCAACCAGATCCCACGTCAGATTCCAGAGCAGTCGTTTTTCACCAAACCTGTTCCAGGTATAATCATGGGCGGGATCCTGCCATTTGGCTGCATCTTCATCCAGCTCTTCTTCATTCTCAACAGCATCTGGTATGATAATTGGAGTGCCTCACTCCTTGCCCCCTCCCAACGATCTGTTAGACAAGTGGCACCCCGTCCTCACCTCGCGATCCCTCCCTTGTTGCCAGGCAGATTTCTGGAATGCGACTCTTTTTCATGTTTCAGGTCTCATCAGATGTACTACATGTTCGGCTTCCTCTTCCTCGTCTTCATCATCCTCCTCATTACCTGCTCCGAGGCCACCGTCTTGCTGTGCTATTTCCACCTCTGCGCTGAGGTACCTGGTCGTTTCCATGACAATGACAATGTCATTAAGCTTAACATGTAATGAAAATGTAAATATGTGGTTGTGCTCCTTTGTACTCTGTTCACACATAAGTTGAGCTGCAGTCAATGATTTCTTTAGTTGATAAATATATTGATTATTTTCCTCCACTGAGTGAAACAGATATTTAAATTGGTAAGAAAACTGCAGAATTTTGAAAAAGTTGTGCCTGAAAATGGCAATTATCGTCAGGCCGTTATGATAAAATCAGCTGAAACAACAGCTTCAAAAAGTATAAAAACAAAAGGATATCTGAAAAATATCCCCCCGAAAATAACATTAACTACAGTGTAGAGTGTAAACATCGACAGAGTTGTTTACAACAACTCAAAAGAATATCTAAAAATGTGCTCTAAATAAACAACAACGAACAAGTGCCATGACTTCTTCAAGTCATTACATAACCAGCAACCCCTGCACGTGCTCATAGCATTGTATTTTTGTTGCATTTCAAAGTGTTCCCATACACGAAACGAAGGCAGCAATTCTTTGATTCAGGAAAGTTGTGTTCAAATATACATTTTTTTAAATCGCATGATCAATTTATCATGTCAGCTCTACACAACTGAAGACTGCAGTGGCTCGGCCTCATTTTTGTGAAATAGCCAACTGACAGAATGAATTGCCGTCAAAAATGTTCCCCGTCCAGTTCACATCTGCACCTCTAACTTTCGTGTAACACGTTCCAGGACTATCACTGGTGGTGGCGCTCTTTCCTGACCAGCGGCTTCACGGCCGTCTACCTCTTCATCTACGCCGTGCACTACTTCTTCTCCAAGCTGCAGATCATCGGCGCCGCCAGCACCATCCTCTACTTTGGCTACACGCTCATCATGGTGCTCATCTTCTTCCTCTTTACAGGTGAGACACGCGTCGGGGAGTTCCAGGATCATCATCCTGCTGCCACAATCCAAACAACACCTTTGTTTGTACGGGCATAGCGCGATTAAAAAGTCCTCAGTAATTACTGAGACACTTCAGCCATAAGCTGTCACTGGCGACACCAGTTCGTCAAGTACCTGCGAATGAATCCATTCGTTTGCAAGAAACGACAGACCAACATATCAATTTAAGTTCAGCCAAACGAGAGAGGACGCTGTTTAGAATACGATTTCATATGTGTATCTGTGCAGTGTGTCGGTACATATCATTTGCTACATTTAGCACGATCAGTCCTTGTGGTTTCAATATAGACACACACGGATATGTCTGTGTGTGGGTGTATCTGTGTGCACAGTCACTCATTCTTGGCAGCAGCATCTGGTGTCTCTAGTCACTGCATTTAGGGCAGATGAAGCCTTTCCATCATGTTCAGGAGTTTTTCCTCCCCACAGGTAAAAAAAAAAAAAAAAAAAGAAGACACCCACCATCCATTAATTCATTCATTCTTTCTTTCATCAGCCCTGCTGATAGCACGCCCACGTGCACTCAGTATCCCTGTGCGAGCTCCCCATTCTGGCGCTAACAATCCAACCCTATGCACTTAACCGTGTTCGGCTGGAGAACAAAGCAGCCAGGACATCCAACACACCCTCTCTTGTCTTTGTCGCCGAGTTAGGAGTGATACAGGTTGACATGGCAACAGCACTCTCTCTCTCTCTCTCTCTCTCTCTCTCTCTCTCTCTCTCTCTCTCTGGCCCTGTCCTGTTCACTCCGACGCCCACACGGACGAGCCCGGGAATGTTTAGAGCAAAGAGGATAACACACCCGATGTCGCAGCGGAGGGGAGGGGCCAGGGGGGCAAAAAGCCGGATCCCTGCAGATCTCTGCTCTTTGGGATAACAAATCCCTTTGCTGCTCCTCTTCCCCTCGTGAAGGTGGATTAATGACACTATCTGAAGGCAGAGCGATAAGCAGTCGTGGAAAGAAACGTCAGAAGGTCGCGGTGACCGAAAAAAAAAAAAAAAATCCAGGGGTTTCACAGGACACAGGATCAGTTTCATGCTATCCCTTAAATTAAACCCGATAGCCCCCTAAGAATTTAATTTCTGATTTTTATTTTTCATCCTACCCTGAACTCTTTGCTCTATGAAGCATTTTCAGGTATTTACTTTTGCCCAACACCATCCGCTTCTTCCAGCGACTGCAGTGAAAGGCTGCGTTTCTGAAAGGCTGCGTTTCTTTCATCCTTGAGATGTGAGAAGTTTTGATAAGTTTTGCGTTAATTCTATACCGCTAACTGACCATTCTACCCTCTCCCTCCCAGGTACCATTGGCTTCTTTGCCTGTTTCTGGTTTGTAAATAAGATCTACAGTGTCGTCAAGGTGGACTAGTGGACTACCAGAAAGTTTGGACCCATTTGGGGTCCCTGCACCGTCCCTCCCCTTACTGTCTCTAAGGGGAAACAGTCCCGTTGGACCCGGACTGAGACGCTTCCTTATCACGCAAAAAGACCTAAAAGAGCAGGGCCCCGTCCAGTCTATGCGCTTTAATTATTTTTCTTTTTTTTTCTTTTACCCTATGTTTGTGTCGTCTTTTTTTAAATAATAAATCTTTGTTAACTGAGGACTGTATAGTTTTGTGTGGCACTTTGAGCACCAGCCTGAACTCAAGTAATCAAATGGTGGCAAGAAGCAGCTATTTGTGGAAGGTATAGTCCCTGGTACGGGAAACTGAGTGAGTGAATTTTTGTTCTTTAATGAAAGTAAATTCTGTATTCTATTTTCATGTTGCTTTGTTTCTGAAGATTTCTGAGTTGTCATTGTTTTCCACTGTTATATGAAATATATGTGTGCGCACACACAGACTCACACACACATGTATCTATACATATGTATATACACATATATATACATAGAGTATATAGAGAGGGAGCAAGAGCAAGAAACTTTTGGTTGTTAGTTTTTTTAGGTGAAGGTTAAGCTTTAAGTCCTTGAAACTTTTAATGTTATAGTTGAAATTTAGTTCTGAATATCCTGTTACAGTAGATCTGAGATGGCACCAAACAATGACATTGTTGATGCATTTCTAGTCTCTTGCATTTGATGAATACATTTTAGTTTTGCATGAAAAACTCAAAACGTTACACCCGGATATGAAGTGTACACCACACAGATCTGTCACACATAGACACACGCACAGGCACACACACACTCCTCGGCTGATATCTTAATTGCGCGTATGATTCGCATGTCCACAGGCCAGATTTGCACACCGCAGACCCAGAATTAAGTGATCAATCTCATGTATGAACACTCCCTTTGAGATGCTAATCAGCTGTTAACTGAACTGTAAAGCGTAAAGAAACACTGCTGCCTTTTGCTTTTTAGCAGTGTGGAGCCATCGCCCAAGGTGATAACATTTTTACAAATAAATGCTTTTATTTGAAATGTTATTCTATCTGTGAAGTCATTTTGGCACGTTTGTGAAGCCCGCCATGTTTTCCTGCAATTTTCCTAATGAGACTACATGATAGACAGCGGTTTGGCTCTTTCAACACTTGTCCCTGTGCTGAACGAGGGGCTTAGCTTCGACTCACTTGTATCGACCGAGCTGATTCGAGATGCACTTGTGGGCATCGTCTGATGGTAGTGCGGGTCAAGTGGAGTACCCTCTGTCGACAGAGTTGAAGAGGAATCTGTTGACGTCATGGCCTTGCTCAAAGGAGCACCCTGGTGCCAACAAAATCACAAAACTCTAATTTTACACCAATGCTCCACCATGGAGATAGGCGGATTTTTCTCAGACTACCCCAGTTTGGATTTATTTGGATACATATAGTGTATAGTTAGCTCAATGGTTCCAGGTTTAGATTGACATTTAGATATGTTTTGATACAAATATAAGCACTGGAGCCCCTTAACCTTTCAGCTTTAGTAAATTCATTAGTATTTTTAGCCTATTTTGCCACTAATAGATTCATGCCACAAAAAAATAATTTTGTTAGCGCCTGCAAGATGTTAACATTGTAAAAGAAGATCCATGCAGGTTGAATAATATTCTTAATGTCGTTGTCTGAGACATTTAACGCAATCTGCTTCGAGGGAATGACATTTTGTGATCAGACTCACTGCAATGTCCCCTTTAGCCCTCTTAAAACTAGAGATGTCCGATAATATCGGCCCACCGATATTATCGGATTTTTTGGCTTTAAAACCGATAAAATAAAAACCAATAAAAATAAAGTAATGCTTGCGTTACACCAAAATAGTGCCTATGCGCTCCTGAAGCGTCTACCGGCGCACATATCGGTATCGGCCGATATTGGTATTGGTGAATTTAGAGTTGGACAATATCGGCATATCGGATATCGGCAAAAAAGCCAATATCAGACATCCCTACTTAAAACTACAATGCCATATGTTTGTTGGATATCTCCTCCCCACATCCCACCAGGAAACTGGGCATGTTACACACACACACACAATGTCTTATATGCACGTTTATTAATCAACAAAACAGAGAGCTTCATGGCAGACAATTCAGATTTGAAATTATACAAAAGCACAATAGAAATCACAAAAATATGTCATTCTAAAGCACTTATGAAAAGGTTTTTGTTTCTATACTTTTATAATAACACTGTGCTGTACCTCCATGGAGAACACAGCCGTTGAAAGGTACTGGCCTCTGCATTTTACACATTTTGATTGTCAGTGACTAATAACTAGTAATTCACACATGCACACACGCACACACACCAACAAAATACTTGCTGACGTTACAAATGTACTCTGCGTTTTGCGGAATGAGGGCGGACGCATGCACACACGCACACACACACACACAAACACCACCCACAGAACCTGTTGTCTCCTCCTGAGGCCCTTTTCCTTGTATAGTATAGCTATTCTCAGTCTTCACTGATCTCAACCCTCTGCGATTGTGGACACACCTTTGATTTGATTCTGGAACTGGAAGATGTTTTTTTGCTACTCGTTCAAGACACTTCTTCAGTTGTGGTCACTCTGCTCCCTCGCTAAAGGTGCTATCACTTTCTCCAGCCACTGCTGTTTCACCCTCTGGTGGTATATTATTAACTACACCAACCCAGCGATTTTCCTCCACATGACCCCTAAAAGGAGAAATATACAGGATTCCCTGAAGGTCCAGTAGGAATGAAGCAGCCTCTTGAACGATGAGCTAAGAGTCGCCAAGAACGAACCATAGTACAATTCAACCTCTACTTGGATGCCATAACCTGGATGACTGAGAAACTCTACATATCCTCGCCTGCCTAGACAGACTTGTCACACCTGTATGTCAGAACTATCTGAGCCTCAGCTGATCCCAGATAACAGCATTTACATGTCCTGCAAAACAGGATTCTGGAAAAATGCTTTGTGGTGGTGTGTGTGTGTGTGAAATTATAAGATTCAAATGAAAAGATGTGCGATGTGGGACCCTGTGTCACATGGTCTACGATGTGCATTCTGATTGGCTCCTGATGTCCAGTTGTGACATTGTTAACTTTTACAAAGTTAGAAAATACATCGAAATACTTCAGCAATGATACAATGGAATACTTAAGCATTAGGCTCACATCACCGATTTAGTGAAACTTCAAACAGAGACGCAGCCTAAATTGAACTTCTCTGTAAGTGTGTGTGTGTGTGTGTGTGTGCGTAGTTGCCCAATCGGGGAAAAGGCATTTTCCAACTATCTTGCTTTCTGGTCTGACAGGCACATTGATTCACTTCACTGTTCATTTATTCTGGGGGCGATTTGAGACTTTAGAAAGAAGCGAAGACGAAGACGAGCTTGAACTCGGAACCATCAGCTTGGTCCGGAGACGTTTCAAAAACCAGAACTGTTCAACTGTACACATTTGTATTTTTGTTTTTTTTTTCCTCTACACCACCGTACCCTGAGTTCGACAAACAACCTCTACTCACACTGAGAAAAGGGGCCCTGGGGCCACATCACTGAGAACACGACGACAACGAGATACAAAGGTTAAAGGAGGTCGCGGTGCAAGAGCCCCGGCCAGGAACAGCTATTTCACATCTCGTCATATTGGTCCCACGGAACCATTTCTACCTCTGCGGCGCCAGTATATTGCACGAAAAAAGTGGCAGCAACGACATACATGACACGTGTACTTAAACTATGCAGTACTTTTCCACTATTGGTCCGTCAACGAGTGAACCTGGATTCACATACCTTTTGCGCAACCGTGTCTGGTTGCATATACTGCCTGTATATTCGAAATAGCCCGACAAAACTTACACTCCGACATATTTACACATCTCATATACTTCTGTGATAACCGATTTCACTTGTGAATCCATTTCAAAATTAATTTGGTTTTTCTTAGAAATCTGACTGTGTCAAAATAACGTTTTCAGCAAAGAAACACTGCCAGTTTCATACATTCACAATTGATAACACTGGATGGATCCCGTCCACTGGCAAAGGGGACAGAATCTTGCCAAGTCTGCTAATACTGCTTTTACTAATTGAGTGTCTTCCTGAACAACACCGTTGGACCAAACTTTGCTGCCGTCTCCTCAGTTCATAGCAAAAACGGTTTCATCCCCCCTGTGGACGAAGGTCAGGTGCTTCCCGAGCTCTGCTTGCTGTGGACCGTGACTTCCTTATCCGAGCTCAGGCTGGTGGACGTGGTCTCCTTCCGACTGTCCCTCGACCTGCGGTCGAACGTGGGCGAGGAGGACGTCGTGCACTCCTCCCACGTGCGCAAGGGGAAGACCCGGGCGGCCAGGCTGGGCAGGTGGGCCGGGGCGCCCGGGCGTCCGTTGGCGGCTGTGAAGCCGCTCTCCACGGCCGAGCTCTGGTTTGGACGAGCTTGCTTGCAGAAAGGCGCGCAGAGTAACGCCAGGAACTCTTTTCTCACGCTGCGGTGCATGTAGCCGTAAATGTAAGGATGCAGGCAGCACTGCAGGAAGAAGAGGACGAGGGCGAGGGAGGACAGGGAGTAAGGGACGATGGTCCTGGAGTTCATGGACACCGTGTTGAGTATACTGTACGGCCCCATGCTGAGGATGTAGGACGCCATGATCACGAAAACAACCCGAGCCGCCTTGCAGTGGTAGTGGAAGCGTCTGTGCCGCCCTCGGATGGAGTAACCCCTGGTCGCGGGGGGTCCTTCGCTGGTCTGGACCTGTTGGGGTTGCCTTCGGGGGCTGGAGGGACAGGCCGCCTGGGAGTCCTGCGGTTGGGGTTGGACGTGGGACTGTGTCTGGATGGGGTGGACGAGGGCGTTCTGCCTCCGAGCGGCCCGAAACACCATCCAGTAGCACCCCAGCATGATGAGCACGGGCAGCCAGAAGGAGAAGGTGGAGACGACGGTGGAGTAGGAAAGGCTGGAGGACCAAACTACGGAGCACATGTTGTGGCGCCGGTCGAAGTCGATGGCGCCCCAGCCGTAGAGCGGCGGCGTGCTCTGGAGCAAGCTCAGCACCCAAGTGCAGACGATCAGGTTGGTGCCCAGGTGAGGGGTCATGCGCGTGGGGTAGGACAGCGGATGGATGATGGCCAGGTAGCGATCCACCGACACCACGATGATGGTGTTCACCCCGGCAAACGCGAAAAGGTGCATCATCACCACCAGGGCCTGGCACAGCCGGGCGTCCAGGGGCCACACGCCGGGCACGGTCGCCGCGATGGCGAACGGCATGACCAGCACGGTCTGGAGAAGGTCCGCCAAGAGGAGGTTGAGGACGAAGCGGTTAGCCACGTGGAGGAGCTGAGGCTTCCTCTGGAACACCAGCAGAACCACCACGTTGCCGAACAAAGACACGCACACGATCAAGGAGATCAGCACCATCTTCACCACGCTGTCCGCCGTGGTGGACCAGAGCGGACCTGGATCTGGAGAACCTTGACTGAAATTGGCGCTGGTGCTGGTCGCCTGCATGGTTATTACAATCGCCCTCCACCCTCTTGGGCCCCCACCCCCTAAAGCGAGCGTGCTCTTACATCCACCAGCCCAGGTGAGAAATGTGACGGAAATCACACACTCCAGCGCGGAGACGAGGATCTTCAGGTGGGTCAAACACAATAAGCATGACGCTCCATCCCCTGGTGGCACCAACACCTGAGCGAACAAAAGAACCTTTCCAGGGAGGCAGACTCATCCACGGCAGCGCAGCAGGAGGAGAACAACAGGGGGAGCGAGGGTGAAATCCATCACGACTGTCTCCTCTCAATCCAAGGGGATCGTTGTTGTTATTGCGAGCCTCTATCCGTTAAAAACAAAAAACAAAAAAAGACGGTGGAAGGTGAGGGGGAGGGTGCTGGCGCGGGATGGGAGGTTGGAGATGGAGGGTGGCGGTATTTATCTGTCCGAGTCGTCACCACTTGGCCGCCCGCACGGTGACAAACGTTGCATATGTCTCCGCTACAAATGGCGCAAACCTCGACAAGTCCACTGATGCGACATTTTGGCAGAGGAGGAGATGGAGGAGGAGGAGGTGATGGTAGATGCTGATGAAGCGGCTGCTGCTGCTGCCGGTGCTGCTGCTGCTGTTGCTGCTGCTGATGCTGCTGCCGCTGCTCGCTCTCCGTCTCTCGCCGCTTCTCCTCGCCTCGCTCTCCATCCCCAGTCCGACGCTCCAGTCAATGGCAGCTTTCACGGCTCAGCTAGCAGACGCTGCGTGTCTTCACCCGGCGGGGGGTCTCGTCGCTCATCCACACAAGCATCGCCGTCATCGTCGTCATCGGCAGCAGCAGCATCACAATCTTCATCACCGCCGCCGTCGTCGCCGCCGCTGTCATCCCTCTCCCCTCCTCCCTTGCTGCTCTTTTTTCCCCTCTTCTTTTTCTTTTTCTTATGCAGATTTGCAGGCTGATCGGACGTTTGATTATTTTATCATCTGCGATGCAGACGGCGCGTCCTAGTCCCGGTTAGTCCAGGGTTGGTGGGCACAAAGGCACCTGCACCTCCTCCTCCTCCACACACACACGCACACGCGCACACACACATCAGCCTGTCACATCCCCCCCCCTCCTTCCCCTTTGTTGTGGACGTCCAAGTGTCTGTGGCACTGTCCCCCTCCACTTCCACGCACCGTCCCACCGTCACAAGAATAATGGCGGGTTAAAATGGACAGAATAATGTGGAGGACAAACGGCTAACAGGACAATTTCGGCCTTTCCCCTCCAGTAATAACACGCTTGGATCCCCAGGCCCCACGGGGTCCTAATCACAGGCACCAATCTGCTCTGGATGACCAGAGATTCAATCAAGCGGTTTGCTGACGTGGTGCTCACAATAGGGTGGACGTTGTTACACACACACATACACACACGTGTACACACACACACAGAGTGGACTTCACACTAATGGGGCCTGGCAAGGGGCGCATGTTACCATGGTAAATATGGATGGAATTTTTGTTTGGGTCTCATTTCCAGGACGATTTTTGGAATGTTCTGCGCAAATTATTTGCACGCAACCGTAATTATGAAACCATTATCATATGGTTACAACTGCAACCATCACAAACACATTTTCTGTTTGAACTGCACATTATTTCTACAATTTCTTTCAGAACTTGGCACCACTGTTGTCACTGGATGAAGGAACAACGTAATTATCATTGTTGCCATTAATAATGAAAAGGAAAATGACACCAACCAAATGGTAACGGTAAATAAAATAATAATTGTATTTATTTATTTATTTATTTATTTATTTATTTATTTATTTATTTATTTATTTATTTATTCATTTATTTATTTATTTATTCATTCATTATTCATTCATTCATTCATTCATTCATTCATCTATCTATCTATCTATCTATCTATCTATCTATCTATCTATCTATCTATCTATCTATCTATCTATCTATCTATCTATCTATCTATTTATTTATTTATTTATTTATAAAATAAGATAAAATAAAATAAAATAAAATAAAATAAAA